>JAKTSL010000060.1:0-97103 GCA_030580175.1 Diutina pseudorugosa
GGCGGCGCCGGCGCCGGCGGCGGCACCTGTAGCGGCGGCATCAGCGCCATCGGCGCCATCGCCATCATCAGCAGCGCCAGCAACTGGGACACGTCGCCAAGCGGCGCCGCTCCGGAAAGGGTATCGCTGGCAAGCACCGGCACCACCTCGGGCACGGGAGCGTCGGCGGCTTCCGCCAACGGCAGCACGTCGGCCCCCGCGTCCCGCACGGTCACCGGCGCCGTCAAGTCAAAGTCAAACGTGGAAAAGTCCAACGGCAACAGCCCCAACAGCTGCGAGCGCCCGCGCTCGAGGAGCACCAGCGCCGCCAGCGCCGCCAGCGCCGGCGCCCCCCAGGCGCCCAAGCTGGCCATGTTGGTGCCGCCAAACAAGTCCTTGGGGTCGACGGTGGCCTCGGCGGGGCTAATGGGCTCGGAGTGGCGGTGGACAAGCGTCGGCGCCGGCAGCGAGTCGGCGACAACGTCGACGGCGCTATCGAGCGCCGCCACCAGCAGCAGCGCCAGCAGCGCCATCTTGGGCGACGGCGAGAAGGTAAACGACTGGGTGTAGCGGTACTTCGGCGACAGCATTTGCGACAGCGACATCGGCGCCGGCGCCTGGGCCAGCAGCAGTAATGGCGCCGCCATGGGCGCCATCAGCGCCGCCGCAAGCACCAGGTCAAGCGGCGCTTCAGGCGCCGTGTCGGGCGCCGCCGGCGCCGGCTGGCGCTGCCAGTCCCATTCGTCAAGATTGACGTCAAACACCAGGAATTCCATTGAACGGTTTAGTTGGGTCGTTGGAAACAAGGTCGGTTTTTTTTCGATTTAACAAACGGGGTTGTAAGGGTAAGGTGATCAAAGGGGGGAAAGTACGATTAGCTAGGCACACTGGTAGCTGTAGACACGATCCCCAGGGGTAGGTAAAAGGTATCACAGGTGACTCGGAGGTAAGGGTGGATTGAAAAAAAATCGGAGTTGTGGTGGGGAATGGGGTGTCAAATATATTTCACAGTTTCTGTTAACTTTAGAGGCGGCGGAACTTTGGTACCATACACGCCTATGACGTTGGTAGCATGAAATTATTTTCTAGGGAATTTTCAACTGGGCACGACGCATTATGCCGGATGATAAAGTGGGTAGGGTTTTGTGCCATGACCCTAGGCCTAGACAATACTCCTATTGGCATTGCCCCCCAGCCCAGGGATTTTGGGAGATAGAAATGGCGGGTGCCATTGAAAGCGACGTTAAGTGTGTTTCAGCGCATTGGTTCGGTTGTGCCGGACACCCGGACCCCGTAACCGGCGCCTCCGTTTGACCCAGTCCCACTATTTTCCATCGACAAGTGTATTTGAGTTAGATACAGGAAAACGTGATCACACAACCGATGGCTACATATATTGTCTGACGATGCAGATACCACGCCACTAACCCTAAGGCCACAGTGGGATACGGGACCTGTCTCAGACCGGGGCCGGCAGCGTTTGCTATTGGTCGGGTAGATCGACCCGGGAAGTGGTAGGCGATTGACCTCTAGAAAACCTCCTAAAGTAATCTTGATCATACCCACACCTAATCCACCATAAGTGGGGGCTTTAGGGGTTGTGTATACTGGCGGCGGGGAACGCTACCACCCTGGGTAATATTTGGGTGGGGCACGACACCTTTGTCACCAGATTGGTCGACTCCGAAAAAAAAAAAAAAAAAAAAAAAAAAAACAAGGTGGAGTGTGTGCTCCAGCATGCCGCTCACTTTGCCCCGGCATTGCTGATGATGTGAGACAATTTGCGTGGCCTTCTTGTGTTCTAAAATGATGAGCCCATCAGGCATAAGTGGGCCTCTGTGTGGTTGCTGCCTTACTGCAAATTCCCGATCGCGCACCTGACATGGAGATAACGTTGGAGTGGCTTACGCCGCACAATGCCGACGTCAATTGGCCCGGGGCTTTTTATTTTGACAATGCAATTGTCGTGGCGACGGCTACTGGTAACGGCGACGTTAAACCGGGTTACGGGAATTTGGTCGATGAGCTGGTAAAAGCGTTGACGTCGACAACGGTAGCAGTAATGCTGTTTCCACTCTCTGTGCTACACCATCATACTAAATGCAATGCATGCACTTAACCTGTGTCTGTGGATGGGTTAGGGAGCCCTCGCCGTCTGTCTTCTCGCTTATGTCACCTATAGCGACCTATACCCACCGATTAGCCACACTTCCCCCGGGTAAGCAAACTGCAAACACCATTACCACAACGCTACGCCGAGCGACGTCATGTTTGACATCCACGAGGACTCAGTTATCTCCTTTCATAGCCACCCACCGGGTTTAGTGAGCAAGACCTTGAGCACTGGAGTCGCCTCACTTTCGAGTCTTTGCTTTTTCTTTTCGATAGCCCGATTCACATCCACGATTTGTCTCGTTGCCACAACCACAACCACAACTCGACGACGACACACCACTCGACTGTAGCAGAAAGCCGCCCATTTATTCCGGGTAATGTCGTTTCTTCACAATCGGGTGGTTGGGCTTGGCTCAACGGCGATGTCTCGGCTACCATCGGTGGGTCGTCTCCTATTTTGCTTGCACCTTTGCCAAAGGCGAAAAACGTGCCTAGCATCACTATACGACCACCTTTCACCTCGATCCAAGTTTGGCAACATTGGCGGCAGTTTTTGGCGCCAATCCCGAATGAAGTGGAGTGGGCTAAAATCCAAAGGTTTACATTGTGTCGTCGACTCACCTGCTGCCACCTGAGGTCAAGGACATGGCGTACAAAAGGCTTCATTGGCTATTTTAGGACCACCTAGGTTTATTTGCTCAATGGCAACTTTTACCCGGAACATTTTCCAGTAATTTGAAACCCAGCAATGACGAGATCGAAAAGTGAAGTGGCCCCACTATTTGACGCTGGCCATTTCGGGTCTAGAGGTGCAATACCCAAACTGCCGGCAACTTACGGCTGCCGTAAGTGTCGGGACTCTCCGAAATTTCAATCGCCCAGTAGCAACCGAAAGTGTCGAATGAATCACATCACCACCTCGACCTCGTCTGGGCCACACCGCCCGTTTGGAATCTACTTTCTTTTGCGGTCGAGAAAAAAAAATGTGTAGTTGGCTTTGTGGTGGGGAGATCGTATCCCGGTTCGGATCATTATCACCTCCCATTTGGTCCGAGACAACGGGGTTTGCCGACGTTCCTGACGTGGTGTTACCACCGGACCAACTGACCCAACGGCTGACTAACCCAGCAATGCGCCAGTCTCTGCTGATGGTGGCTGTGGCACGACCGTACGTATGATGATGACGGGTTCGTATGATTTTCCTGTTGGTATGTGAGCTCACCTAAGGGTAGACCAATTGGAATTGGTCCTGGCAAAAGCAACGGCAAGGCAAGGTTGAAAGCAATTGTTTCATGTACAGCAATTAAAACAGACAGCGTTCCTACGGCTGGCGTAAGCAATGTCTATAAGACAATAGACTTCAATGATGTAACGTTGGACACGTCAATCGACGTGGTTTTTTCCAGAAAAGACTATTTTGCAACGTGGTGGTAATGACAACGATGGTGAACTCAAATTGACCTCGAACCAAACTCTAAAACACTTTGAAAGCAATGAACTGTACTCGGCTATCTTATCACCACAATTCCCAAAGGATGATTAAAGTTTAAAAAGCCCAAAGGATACGGCTGATGGCAGAAGGTTATGGTGGTTACGAGACTACGATGGATATCACTGACTACCAACAATTGATAGGGTGAAATGACTCCTGCAACACCGACTGGACACTAAGTTTGATGATAGAAGTCTCTTGACTTGTATTTTGACTTGTATTTTGACTTGTCTCTTGATTTGTCTCGGGACTTATTTTTTGGTTTGTTTCTCGATTGTCTCTTGAGTTGTCTCGGGACTTGTCTCTTGATTTGTCTTGGACTTGTAGATTTCGCTTGATATAGAGCCGTTTTTTGACACATAGATTTGACTTTATCTTGTAGATTTCGCCTATCCAAAGTTGTCTGAATTTCGTCAATCTCCAATTGTCTTTGACGTCTAGATATCACTTTATCTAGAGAAGTTTTTGACAGCTAGCTTGTAGATTTCGCTTATCTTTTTGACAGCTAGATATCACTTTATCTATCGGTTAGTCCCAGGTCTATTTGTCAGATTTACATGAGACCAACGGTAGGGCCAATACTAGTACGTCTGTATGGATTCGTTATTCACCGGTCTATATCATAATGCATTAGTTCAATTTGGCGAGAATGGCATCGGTAAACTCAGTGGTGGTGTTGGAGCCACCAATGTCCGGGGTGCGGACCTGGCCGTCCGACAACACTTCGTAGGTGGCGGAGGCGATGCGGTCGGCGTGGTCGTTAAGCCCCAAGTGTCTCAACATCATCGTCGACGACAAGATCATGGCGGTGGGGTTGGCCAGGTTCTTACCCTTGATCGACAACCCAACGTGACGACAACCAGGTTCAAACAAGGCGTATTCGCGACCAAAGTTAGCCCCAGGGACCAAACCAGGACCACCAATCAACGCGGCACCAATGTTGGACAAGATGGTCCCGTAAAGGTTGGGGGTGACCAACACGTCGAATTGTTGCGGGTGAGCCACGGCTTGCATCGAGGCGTTGTCAACAATCAAGTCGTTGACCTTGATGCCGGGGTAGTCTTGCCCGACATCCTTAACGGTTTGACGGAACAACCCATCACCAAGCTTCATGATGTTGGCCTTGTGGATGGCAGTGACCAACTCACGGTTGTTCTTCTTAGCAAAGTCAAAGGCGAACTTGGCGATCCGTTCCAGCTTGAATCTAGTCATGATCTTGAGCGATTCAACAACACCAGGGTACGATTGGTGTTCCAACCCCAGGTATTCCCCTTCGGTGTTTTCTCTGACGAGGGCAAAGTCAATGCCGTCGATTCTCAGCTTGACACCGGGAATGTTCTTGATGAGGACGAGCGAGGCGTAAATGTCTAACTCCTTTCTCAAGGCAACGTTAAGCGACTTACCGGTGGTGGGAGTGTGCAAGATCCCCTTCAAACCGACCTTGTTCCGCTTGAGGGAGTCGACGGCTTCGGTGATACCACAACCACCGGCGTTTTCCAAACCGGACACGTCGACGATTTCCCACTCAATGGGCACGTTTTGGTCCTTGAAAATCGTCTTGACCGAGTCGGTGATTTCCGCACCAATCCCGTCACCAGGAATCAACGACACGGTGTACTTGCCCCCGTACTTCTTGGGCAACACCGCCTCGGGCAGCGCATACAGGGCAAGGCCCCGGATCAGAGTCTAAGACGTTAGTATTGATGATTGATGCTGGTAAAATCTTTCTCTTTGAGGGACCAATGGAAAAAGACCAATGGCAAATCCATCGCTGGTCAAAGGCACCAGCAAGCTAACCCAAAAGATTAGCTATCAAACAGGCATTGCTAGCTGGGTGGCCTCGAGGCACACTTACTCTGTTCACGGCTCTCAACATGGTGACAAGTGGTAACGAGAAGGGTGGGTCTTTTTTTTTTCTGGGTTTAAATTGCAATGGCGGGTTGCAAGGCTCCCATGCAGGGCCACCGTCAATAATATCGCAGCAACCACCTACTCCGAGGGAGGGGAAGACCGACCGCGGCGGCGACAATCACCCACGAGGTTGGTGTAAAATCGGTAGTAAATGACGCTAGAGACAATAATAAATGATCTAGGTGGTTTTTTATTGTCATTAGGGTGTTAATTGATGAGCTAACCACAGTTTGTAAGGTTGAAATGGGTCGTATTGTGGCCGAGGTGGCGGACGCTACTGGCGCCCTGTGATTGGCCAATCGCTTCCGGACGGCTTACGGCGGGAAAATGTCTCAGCGATGAGCCCCGGCGCCGACGCGGCACCCACGACCTCACCACTAAGTTAGTGACATTAGACCCTATGTAAATGGTGGACACGGTTCGGGTCAAATCCCAGGTGATCTCTAACCGTTGACAATGTCGATTCCACTAAATTTAGGTCGGATCATCGTATAATTACCGGGTAATCAGGGCCGAACCGGAGGTGACCTTCGGGAGGGCTTCGGACTACACAGCATCGCAGACGCCGGTGCATCGGGCATTTGACCATACCCGGTAGGCCGCATCGAAAACGTCAGGCTGGCATGCCGCTAACCTTTGAGATTTCCAGCCGCTACCACGGTCTACATGCATTTGCCACGGCATTGCAGGTTTCAACGGTAATTGCCGTAGCTTTGACGACGATGGGGAGGCTCGGTTGATCCCAGTCGCACCCACACGTTTTTTACATTTATGGTGAATTAGTAGTTACGCCTTGAGAATGTGGCCACGATGGAAATGATTTTCTTTGAGGGCATAAACTTGACACAACACAACGTACTATAATTCTAGTTAAAGTCTATATCAAGCTCCTAGAGTGGTGTCGTTTTTAATGGATTTTTCCTTGTCTTCTCTCTCTATCGCACAGTACCATCGACTGAGCGTCGCACTGATTTCCGCACGGGGGTTCGCATCGCTGTATCGTCCGTTACCGTTTACCCCATACCACAATACCCCGTCCCATGTTCAAACAAAACTATAAACAGCTCGTCAAGGAGCTCCGCAAGATTGCCCGAAACACCAACAACGTCCACCACGCCCAGGACCTCGAAAAGAAGCGGGCGGTGCTCAACTACCAGAAGCTTACGGCGATGAAAGAACGCCAACCGACGGCTACCATCGACGCCAAGCTTGCCGAATTGGCTTCGGCTGCTCCTCAGTTCCGCTACAACAACAATACCCTCAAACAACTCGCGTCGGAACCCCAACTCGACATTCTGGAAAAGCACGGGTTGGAACACCTCAGTAATGTCCACAACTTCTTGCGGGCGCAACGGGAATACATGGAATTGTTGGAACGGTACAACCCGGGGTTGACGATGACCCAAGAGGATAACGTCCGCAAAACTGCCGCCAAGGTCGGTCTTCAAGTCCCGGAAAACTAAACTTTCGGTACTTTCACAATCATTTTACATATACATAGCTCCAAATGCTGCGTAAGTCATGGCAGCATCATCAATTCACATCGTTAAATCGTATTTTGCTTAGGTATTGGGTTAACCAAGGTTCAACCGTCCTTAAGTTAGTAGTAATTCTGACAATAGTTTATCTTTTCATCAAAGAGCAAATATAAAGATTATAGGTATTTGTTGCAAACATACTAGATGGTTAACACGTGTATTAAATTGCCAACATGTGTTGTTTTCCAGATACTCTGAAAATTATGTGGGATAGTTCGTATAAAATGTCATATATACGAGAATGGAATAATTGTATGAAAATTTTCGGTGAAATTCTAGAAACCACTCTTCGTCGTGTTGGGACCATACTGACCGTGGTCGCCATAGCTTATTTGGTATTATTTGGGATGTTTCTCCTCCCACAAAACCGATTTGGGGGTATAGTGGGGGTTACGGGTGGTTGCGGACACTTTTTGAAGATTCTGCCTTTATTTTGGAAATTTTCACCGCCTAAATCCTTTAAATTTGTATTTAATGCCATCAAGTGTCGTTCATTCTAGTGATTGTTTAATTGATGGTGAGTAACTTTTGTTAGCGCACCCATAGTGTAACTGAGCTCAGTCAAGAGAAAAGTGCCTTGCAAGTCCCACTATATGGGATTTTTGCGTCTAAAATTTGATGCTAGTGGGAAGCTTTACCCGGGTATCGTACATCACGTAGACAGAGGTAGTGTGGTGGCAATAATGCCATACCACTACATCCGAGCTCTATGTACTAAGAAAGTCGCGAATTTCGTCAATCTGGTGGCTTTTGCCCTTTCTAACCGTGCTGCACCGACAGCACCTTATTTATGCAAATGAACAGCAATTCAGGGTCCTTTCACCTTATTGGGTAGACTGTCGTCCGGTGCCTTAGAGATCCATCTGAATCATACCTTGGTACCTATCACCATATGTATAATTATCACGATGTCAACGGTTGACACCGTTTGCGGCTGTCCGGTGCTTTTTTTTTTTTCTTCAGTTAGTCCAACTATACTAAGTGTTAGGCTTAATCTTGTGACATCATCCGAGCGGTTCCGAAAACGCCACCGACATTAACGAGATAACTGGTTCAAAACCTCCATGTGGTCGTGCCCACAGTCTGGATTACGTTTTGCTACAGGGATTAGCTGGTGCCAGCTAGGAATGTGCACCTTGATGTAAGTAATGGGGTCATCGTGTATTTTTGTAGGTCATGTCTTGTAGGGGGGGTCGTTATACGGCTATAGTACAGTCCAATCAGTGGTATACGTTCATTCTGCGCTTGGCAGCACACTCCTCCTCATCGTCAACTCCCCGTTTGCAGCGAGAAGTGCCCACCACCAGCTGCTGCTTGATCAACGAGTTTTCCGCGTAAAACTTCTGCAAGCTATCGGTGATGATCAAGTCGTCGTAGTGGGTCCCGTCAAACGTCACCGGGTACCCCACCTGTTGAGATATCACCCGCATCAGGTTGGCGAGGTTAAACGAGTAGTTGTCCATGAAATACAGCACCGCAAGCCCGTAGGCAAGCTGGAGGTTGTCACCAACAATCAACACTTCAACCCCGCGATGGTCCACCAGGCGGAGAAGCTTGACCAACCGATTAAACTGGAAAAACGCCTGGGTCAACGGCCCGTTGAGAATGGGACTCATTTGCTCCACCGGCCACGGCAGCAGATGCACCATCAGCTGAGCGTGGGGGTTGTTGTGGTAATAATGACCCAAGTAGTTTTGCAACCGCTTGCCGTAGGTGTTGATGAACGTCAGGTATAACCCGTGCAAATCGATGTTAGCGTCGGCATCGCTGAACCGAGGGTCCAACGAGAACATGAGCACCTCCAGCAGAATCAGAATCGTGTGGCGAAGCTCCAAGAACAGCAAGAAGTGGAACGTCAGTCCACAATTGACGATAATTCGCCACAGAGGTGCCGTAGCCAGCGCGAGGAGCGCGTCGTACCCGCCGACAAACAAGTCGGGTGCTAGTTGAATAGCTCCCATGTGTATAGTGAGCCTCTACCGTATACGGATATTCAACGCCAAACGCAGCAAGGGACACCAGGCATGGTGGCGGACGCCGGCCTCTTTATATGTAGCTTGCTTGCCACATTTGGTGTGCCTCACAAAAAAAAAAAAAAAAAAAAAAAAAAAAAGAGCGAGTGGCCGGGGCTCGCAATCCAGACAGGGCCCCTCCTGCTCTCATTTTCCCCCCATCGGGTGAGGCGTTGTCGACCATGCCGGCTTTTGGCGATCTTCAGCAATAAGGAGGGGGCCTCCTCACTCCAAAAAGGGTCTAGGCCCCAGCATACGAATTTCACCATCAACACAGTGATAAGTTTATTGTCGATGGAAACCCATCCGGAGATATAGCCATATCTCGGCGACACCTCGGCACTAACGGAGAAGGGCGATGGCCGAGAGATGAGATGGTTGGCTGAACGTGATGGGTGGCGGCAGTGGATTTCCGGCGGTGCCGACAGTGGGTTCCGGCATGACGTCATCGCCAAAATCCCCACAGAAAAAAAAAAAGAGACAGCGATAGGGCGAGAAAGTGAGAGCGAGCCATTCAGGGTCCCTTTCTCTATGGGCAGGTTAGGACCACGGGCCCAAGAGCGTGAGCGTACCAAAAACCAAAAAAAAAAAAAAAATTAAAAAGCTAGGTGAGTGGGTGCCTTGTGGTTATTGCCCCATTTGAAGGAGAAAGTGGGGATGTGTGTATTTGGGGTTAAAAGCTTACCGAGGGGTTGTGATTGGCGCCGCCGAGCGCCATTGGTGGGATGGGATTGCCGCTGGCGCTGGCGGCAATAGAGCGCCCCCCTTTAGCAGACAAACCCGCAGCGCTCAGGTTTAGCGCACGTTGTAGGCGGCAATGAGGAAGGCCAAGGTGAACGGGATCTTAAACGACGGCTTTTCAAACACCAAGTGCTTGACATTAATCTTTTCCCGGCCCAAGTTGATGATGGCGTTCCACGGCACCGAGATGATGCCCTTGGCCTCGAGATACGACACCAAAAAGTACGCCAGCAACGTCACCAACACGAGCGCCAGCAGGAGCTTGCCGACAATCACCCCCAACACCATGCCGGTGATGGAGCCGATGGTCATCTGCTCAAAGTTGATGGTGGCCTGGACGTCCTTGCCGTCGACCTGGCCCCGGATCACCTCGACGGGACCCAGCTGGCGGACGTTGACGTAGCTGTCGTTGTAGACCAACCGGGCGGGGCGCATTGCCAGCCACATGGCGAACAGCAGCACGCCAAGCACGGCCGCGGGACGGGCAAACAGGGCCAATTGGGGCAAGCGGTTGATCAAGAGTCTCATGGCGACGTGGCGATGGTGGCAGGTTCCTTGGTTTAGTGGGGTGGGTGGAGTGGAGAGAGAGTGGAGGTGAGATTGCTGCGCACTGTTTGTTGGCGGCGGACCCTGGGCTCGGCGGCACACCCCGCCGGCGCTAGAGGCCACCGCTCGGCCAACACGGTTCCGAGTCTCCGAGCGAGATTAGCCTTGGGGAAAGACAATTAGTAGTTGGTCTTGGGGTATAATGGAGATGATTGACGAGTGGTATTGTGTGGTTGGGCGTTTAGCCAAGTCCTGGTGGTTAGGCGCCGGCGGTTTACGATCGTCGGTGGCGCCGGGGTTAGGCCCCCGGTGGTCAACCTCGGTCGTGGCATCCTCATAGTGAGACTGTGATAGTAGTAGGTATTGGTTATTCAGCGCATAGAGTCGAACTGAGTCGTAAATGAAGGTAATGGTAAAGAAAACCCTACTAAGGTATCACTTCTTTCAGTTGATCACTTTGGATATATTGGTTAGTCGATTGCCGTGAATCTTCGATACGTCAAAGCGAGATTGCTGCAATTGGGTTTGATCGCATATACCCGTACTTGTATCTTCCCACAAGACTACCAATATGTTGGCTTTACCCAAGCCTTTTTAAGATATAAATTTCTATGTTTTGTATCAAACATTGTGCCTCACCTATGGTTTCAACACTAGCCTCAAACGAGTCCGTGCCCAAAACTCCCAAATCTTTTTTTCTTTCCTCACTTCCTCACCCAACCAATTTTCTGATTTTTATTTGATCTGACATTTATCGGTACCACTACCGATCGCCGCTGTCCTCTTACCCGTATCTGAGGACCTTTCAGCGCTTGACAACCATCTCCCCTACTTTCTTCCAAGCTTATCTCAAGCTTCTTTCAATCCTTTTTTACTTACTTTGTTTACAGTTTTTGTGATTTGACTCTTGTCTCCATTACTTGAGTCACCTCGCCATTGGTTCCATCGCCTTCTCTGGCACCTCCCATTTTCCCCTGGTTTGCTGGAGTTGGCACCAAGTCACGTGACGCAGAAACCTTTTCGCACACCAGGACCCATTCGTCACCATCATTACGCCATCGGGGCCCGCCGTCGTCGAACCTCCCCGCTCCCACCCACCCCATGACCAGCAATAGGTACCAGGCGTCCAACCTGGCGGCAAATTCCAAGCCGTTCGTGCCGCTGAACCCTTACCACATGCAGCAGTGGATGGTGAACCCACCCTACTATCCCCAACCCCCGTTCCACCAGCCGTACCCGCAAATGTACCCGATGATGATGCCTCCCTACGGCTTCCCGCCGCCGCCGATGCCAGCACCAGCGCCAGGACCGCTCTCGCCGCCGTCGATGGTGGCATCGCCTCAGGTAGCCATGCTGCCGCTGCCCATGACTCCGCAACAAAACCCAGTGATGTCGCCAGTACTGGACCCCGTGTCGTCACGATTCGGTTTCGATAACAGCATGGTGCCGCCGGTGCTGCCGTCGGACGACTCGGGGCTCGACGACGACGACGACGAGCCGCTGTTTGTCTACTTAAATTGCACGCGAGCCGAGTTCAACGCCCGCCAGTTGGAGTCGCGACGCCGGCGCCACGACCTGGTGCAAACCGTGCTCAAGGGCACCCCCGTCGGGTTGATCCAGTTGCTGTTGGACGAAGAATTGGCCGTAACCAAGCCCCATACCCCGTCGCTGCCACCGCCGCCACCAGCAGCTCCTCCTACCTCAGCAGCTCCTACTACCTCAGCAGCTCCTACTACCTCAGCAGCCACTACTACCTCAGCATCGCCGCCGCCACCGTCAACGGCCACCTCAGCATCAGCATCGCTGCCACCGCAACCCCAACAACCTGTTGTCACCAACTGGGCGCTGGTGCTCCACCAAAACAAACCCACCCCCAAGAAGACCGCCAACGGCCTGGCGGTAGCCAAGCTGACGCCGCTTACGCCGTTACTGCCGGCGCCGGAATTCGACCTCCTGCTCGAAGGCCAACAGTCGTTGGGGGTGATCTTGCTTCGGGTGATGCACGACCCCAACTACCTGGTGCTTAACCAGCCCAACTCGTTGCCCAAGTTCGACGTTAAGCCCCACGGTCTCACTAACCCCGGCAATATCTGTTACATGAACCTGATCTTACAGGTATTGGCGTACATCCGACCGTTTAACCAGCTCTTACGGCTCATCCACGACAAGTCGATGGGGCTGCTCGGGCTGCTGGCGACGCCGGTGCTCGACGCCACCATCCACATCATGGCCGAGTTCCTGAGTCAAGAACACGATATCATCTCGCCCGAGCGGTTCTTCCAGGTGTTGCTGGACCACCCGCGATTCTCTCACCTTCAGTGGGGACAACAAGAGGACGCCGAAGAGTTTTTGGGGTACTTTTTGGATACCCTTAACGACGAGTTTATCGCCGCTATTGGCGCGTTAAAGACCCCCACCGTCGACTCGTTGATCCAACAGTATGCCGCCAACAACCTGACCGATGCCACCAAGCGGTTCCTGCACGACGTCAAGTTCACCATGCGCCAGATCCGCGGTCAGGATAAGCCGCTGGTGGTGGAAGACGAGTGGAGCGAGGTCGGCAAGAAGAACGTGGTCATCAACCGCAACCACGACATCAAGCAGACGCCGATCACGATGATCTTTGGCGGGGTGATGCGGCTGGAGGTGGTGCTGCACCGGCTGGCGCTGACGAAGCTGTTTAAGAAGCTGGTGACGTTGGACCCGTTGCAGCACGTCCAGCTCGACTTGGACCAGGCGCTGCTGGTGGAGGAAACGCTCTGCAAGTGGAACGAGCCCGAGCAGATTGTCCTCGACCCCAGTGACCACACCCTGGTGGTGAAGAAGCAGAATTTCATCGACAAGTTGCCGTACACGTTGATCATCCACTTGAAGCGGTTTTCGTTTGCCCACGACGGCCTGGGCAACGTCATTGAGAAATTGCGACAAATGATTCGGTTTGGCTACGACCTTGAGATCCCGCTGGCGCTATTACTGCCGGAAGCCAAGCACCAGCAGCGGCGCTACCGGCTCGTGGGGGTGGTGTACCACCACGGGATGCTGGCCGCCAACGGCCACTACACCTGTGACGTAGCCACGCCGCAGTGGGTGCGTGTCGACGACACCGTCGTCACCAGTCTCGCCGACGACGACGTCCTTGCCGGCGGCGACGACACGCGCAACGCTTATATCTTGGTGTATGAGCAGGAAGCATGAACGAAACGACTAATGAGCAGCATCAGCCGGGTATAGAGGCTGGGAGGGACTACGACATGATCCCCCCTCACAACGAGACATTTTAATAAATTCCATTCATCCACTACGATTGTAGTTTGTCTCTGTTTTCATGTCTCCATGTCAATCATTGTTGCCAGTGACGATAATGGGGGATTGTTTACCTTTTGTTATCTTATTTTTATCTCTCCAAAAGATAATGGCGAACCCACAGTGGCTCCAACCATATACGGGTCACGTATCTGCCGACATTGAATGGCTGGTTATCACGTCTTGAACAATCAAGGTTGTTGTTTACGAGGCAACGTAGAAAGGGTTAAAAAATTGACTAAGAGACATTTGCGAGATACCACTTGGTGATAGAGCATAATAACATGACCATTATGATAGAATAATGTGATAGCATAACAATGTGGTAAGATAACCTGATAGTAGAATAACCTGATAGAATAACCTGATGGTTACTGATTGTGTTCCACGTTATTTTGTGAACTTCAATCCAATTGTTAATTTGGGTGGGTTGGTTACTTTACGTTTACGATGTAGATCACAGAGTATCATAATGACAGATATACTCAGGTCACGGTTGAGTTAGTCAGGGTCCATCCATATTAGGAACGAGGCTGGCGCTTTGACTTCGGCACCACGAGCCCGGGGTTGTGACTCGGAACCTCCCCATCATGGCTGTTGTCACCACTTGCATGCGGGATTTTCTTTGTGGCATGAAAAAATCTTTTTTTCGAGCATTGTCTTTGGCGCGGTAACCAAGTAGTGGGCAATTTCCCCTGATGTCAAAAAAAAAACCAAGGCGAGCCAAGAGATCGATTAAGGTTCGGTGACAGGTATCTAACGGTTTTTCCTGACAAAGACTACGATGAGGTAGATTTAGGTCATAGATTCACTCAAACTATTATTATTTATTAGGTATTGTGGTCTCTATAACTTCCCGAACAAGTCAGAACGCTTACAACAAAGCGGCGGCGACGGCAGCGACACCGGCGAAGGCACCGGCGACGGCCTTGTTGGCACCGTTTTCGATTTGCGATTCGGTGACCTTGGGCGATTCCGACTTCGAGGTGGTTTCGGGGCCAACCAAGGTGGTGGGGATGGTGCAGGGACCCAAGATGGTGATGGTGGTGGGTTCCAAGACGGTGATGGTCTTGTTGTTGACAACCAACGAGGTGGGTTCGGGGCAGTAGGTGACAAAGTCGGTGACGACGACGTCGGTGGTGATGGTAACGTTAGCGACAGACATTATTAGGAAAAGTAGTTGGTGAAGAAAGGAAAAAAATCGGGGGTGTCTCCGCCAGTTTATATAGTGCTGGTGGCGGCTCCCCCAACGCCGTCATACGGACGACTGTGTGTCTTAATTGGGGCTAGCGTGCCGCCTCTGCTTGTGTCGGCAGAAAAATTTTTTTTCCTCGGATTGTGAGCCTACCAGCGCATGCATGGCGTAAACCCTCGGATGATAAGACGCCGTGGTTGAATGAGCAGAAGGCATGGTGGGGAGATTACAGGTGGTTATCCTTTACCATTGACTCATTCACTACTCAGAAATTGACATTGGTGACTTTGTGATCGTCATCATCGACTAATGTGACGGGGGGGACAATACTAAGACCATGAGTTAAACCGTCCATCACCCGCATGTTTTGTCGGGGCACGGGCTCGCAATCAAACGCAACTCCAAAAATAAACTCAAAAAGATTTTTTTTTTCCGGACGCCACTTGCCTAATTTGCACCCAAACATCATGCGTCGTCAACCACCCACAGCCAATGGCGGCGGCTGCGATGGCAAGCACCCGGAGTCCCGCCACACTTGCCGTTACTTCCGAATCCCGCTGTGACTCCTTTCCGTT
Source organism: Diutina pseudorugosa (assembly GCA_030580175.1). Classification (NCBI taxonomy): domain Eukaryota; kingdom Fungi; phylum Ascomycota; class Pichiomycetes; order Serinales; family Debaryomycetaceae; genus Diutina; species Diutina pseudorugosa. The sequence goes on from JAKTSL010000060.1 coordinate 15,408, forward strand.
TCACCATGGGTGACAATGGGTCATTATTCCCCGCTTGCTACAAGCCCTAAGATGTTCTCGGACCATTAGCCAGCCACGGTCGCTCATCGCATTGTTCTCGACAAGTGCCCTGCTTTTTTTTTCAGCACAGCCGAAAACGGCGAGCAGCCGCGGCACGAGACGGAACCAGCCGCCGCATACTTGTACGTCCAAACACCGACGCCACCCACAGACGAAACGAGCGTTGCTATTTGCTGAGGCGGCGGTGAGGGGCGTCGCACCGTTTTTGGCGGGCGGGGGAGGCTTAGGTGGGGCCATAGGTGGGAGAGAGGAACTGTGGACGAAGCGCACAGTTGTCTGCGAAAGCGAGAACCAAGCGCAAAGGTACTGAGAGGTAGGGAGGCTTAGGTTTGTTTGACTGTTTGCGAAGCATTAAGAAGAGATTATTATCAGCTTAAAAGGGATTGTGGTTTGTGGTTTTTGAAATTACGACTTTAGTGAGAAAGTTACGACCAATTTTGTCGTATTACGGTTACCGAGGTCCTCGTAGATGGGAGTTTAGTGCCGTAAAAAAAGGCGTTTTTTTTTCTTTCGAGTCGTGATGGCGAGTAGAGGCTCTTCAGTTACGTAATTGACCCGAGTTTAGCCGCCCACCACATTTTGCGTGGTGCCGCTATCTACAAACGCGACGCCCGGGAATACGCTGCTGCCGCCGATACAGCAAAAACAAACAAACAATGGCGAGCGGTTAATCGTTATGGTTTCCGTGGCAGAGACCACGAGCCTCGTGCCAGCCCGACAGCAGCAGGCGATGGCCGAGGAGGGGGTGTTAAGGACCAGTGCCCTTGGCACCTCCGCTACCCCTTAGATCTAGACGTCAAAGACGTATTTTGCGGCTTGGCTCACATCGACTCATCGCACCCCGTCACAAAGCCTGACTTACCAATTGGCAATTTACCATAGACTATGACTATGTCAGTTATAGTGGGATTGGTCCGTTCCAGCGGGATCGGTGCCTGTAACGGTCTGTTCCAGCTGTAACGGATATTCGGGCATACGCGGTTTGGCTCGATTCGTCTCGATTGAGAGATACGGCCTCATCTTAGGGGAGGTCGTGTTATTGAGCCGTGTCGGGATGTAGGGGCGTTGCCAAGCAAACACCAGTGCCGATCGCTACGCGAGTGATAAAAGTGTGGCTGATCGCCGAACCCTCTGTTTGTGTTAGCCCCGTGCTCACACTCCCATACGCGACCAGAAAAACGATAATCTTAATGGACCGTGTTTTCCATCAACCAAGGCGAGGCCGTCGAAGGCTGCGTACGCGGCGCTAATGCGGCCTCCACGCGACGCGGGTACGCCGTATCTGCTGGTGGTCGTCTCTGATGTTGTTGTTGGTGGGGGATCATCGCTGATAAGGAACCACGCCGATTTGTTTACTCGTCTAATCGGGTGGTTATCTGTCTGGATTAGCCGACTGTCCCCGACGATGGCTAGCCGATAGCTAGCCGATAGCTATTAGCCAATATCACGATTAGTTGACGTCACAATTAGCCGGTGGCTCTGTTAGCCGGTGACTCTATTAGCCGATGGGATTTGTAGTTGTTAGTAGCGTAGCCGATGGAGTCAGCTGGCTATCGACTACTTTGGGGGATTTGGGGATTGGCGTGTCTGCTTGGTGATGATGTTTACGTGTGTGTGTATTTGGCATAACCCCTAATCTCGCGTGTGGATCACTTTTCGTGATGCAGACACGTCCTGTTGATGTGAGACACGGTTGGACTTGTAGGGCTAATTAATGGGCTTTGGGTTGTGATTAGGGTTAACCCAGAGTTTGATCGACCCATATGCCAACGTGTATCGTTCCTTAAAAGTCAGAACGTACCCGTTAAACACGCATTTTAGGTGTCTTGATGACTTCATCAAATCATCTTTCCAAAGTCTCCATCTGATAAGCACAAGAGGCGATAACTGATCATATTTGTGGGAATAATCAGTATATCAAACTCACCAACCTTGTCACTAGTCTCACACCACTAATCACAATTAGTCATTGTTTGTAATAGCCACCTTCATAACAAAGCAAACTTTGACCATTAGGGATTGCGGGCTTCGTCGCGAGCTTGTCGCAACACCAGGTACACCGAGCTCTTGAAGAACGCGTGCATCACCCCCATCTTCATCTCCAATCCTCTCATGTTATCGGCAAGGATCCGTGGGTTGCCTGGCTCGGCCACCGTGCCTTCCATCTCCACCAATTGGGCTTCAAGCTCGCGGAGATGACGGGCCATTATTTGGTATTGCTCGAGCAACTCGAGCTCCTCGGCACTGACGTGGTACTGGCTCAAGTCGGCATCGACAATCGACATCTGGTTATGGGTTGTGTGTGTGGTAGCTACTTGTAGATGAAAGTGCGGAATTTACTGAGGAGACGAGGTGCAGATTGTAACCAGCCTCAAATCACGAAAATACCTGGATTGATAGCTCCGAAAAGTGAATTGATATTGGTTAAAGTCGTAGCAACACTCAACAATGTTTGTTAACCGAGTATCCGGTGATTCTGGCTCGTTAGTCATCTAAAAACGTTAATTTTCCTATTCTTGAACCAAAAGGACTAATATGCTCATGTAGTATTGTTCTAAATAACCCCAAATAATGATAAAGATAAGCCCATCGACGGAAGTGTTGTGTTTACCCGTTTCAAACCATGTCTCATGAATAATGGGCTCCTTATATATTCCTTGCCCGTGTTATTAGTTAGTAAACCATCATCATCATTTCAATAGTTTTACACACTGATGGTCTTCCAGATGTTCAACCCATCAGTACCTGTCAGCACCAACACTCCGGGGATTTGCCGGTGCCATCTCACTTCCTTCACTTGCGGTTGCCAGTGGACAAACAACAATTGCGGCGGAATGTCCTGCAACAGCTTCAGCGCCGCCCGTTGCTGACTGATTTCTTCGTCATCAGCTTCTACCGACAAGTCCCAAAGGGTAACGGTGTTGTCTTCCAGCCCCACGGCAATCACCAGCTCGTCCAACGGGTTAAAGGCAATCAGGGTCACCGGAGCCTTATGGAAGTCGTAGTGAGCCACGGGAGCCGGAGCAGGACCAGAACCGAATTGACGCAAATCCCACACTCCCCAGGTACCGTCGTCGTGACCCAGAGCCATCAAATGGGTGATCTTGGGACACCACAGCAACACGTTGACATCGGTCTTCAGCGCCGTCACCAGCAACGCCGGCGCGTGTTTTTTGGAGCGAGTGTCCCATATTCTGATCATACCGTCAGTACCAGCAGTAGCGAACACCGTGGCTTCCTGAGGCGACCACTGGATGTCTTCAATCAGCGCCAGCAGCGCTTCGAAGGGAGTCTTATCGGTGGTCCACAGCCCGTTCGTCGACCGGAACGTGTGGTAAATCCGACCCAGACAATCACCCAGCAAGAGCGAACCGGTCTTCACCAACGGAGACCAGTCCACACCATAACCTTCGACGTTACCGTGGTTTCTCACCGTGTGGACCGGACGCTTCGCCAGCTTAGGGATCAGCGACCCGGGAGTGTCAAACGCCCGCATTTGCGCCGCCACATCGTAGATGTTGACTTCCCCCAGCTCCAGCATCACGGCCGTCAAGTATTCCCCGGTTTCTCCCGCGTGAGGAGACACTCGGAGCCGGTTCAGCGTCAGCCGTACCGGTACCACTTCCAGGTCCAAGATGGGGTCGGAGTCATCGTCATCATCGTCGCTATCGTTGTTGGCTTCCGGGTCTTCGTCGTCGTCCTCCCTGGTCTTGGATAACAGCGATGCCTTGAGCAAAATCACTTCGTTATCCTTAGCCTTTTGCGCTTGTGTCGCCGTAGCACAGTACACCGTAGCCGGGTAAGTCCGCCGCTCGTCGCCAAGCTTATCGGGGATGATGTCCACCGTCAAACACGGCCAGGGAAGGTTGATGTTGTGGAGCATGTCGTAGACACTGGGGTCGGCTTCCATCACTTCGTCGGGACCAAGAGGCTTCAGTCTATGAGGCAAGTAGATTTCTTCGGCTTCCTCGGTTTCCTCTTCGGCCATGGCGGTGTCGATATCGGCGCCATTATCGTCGTTATCGTCCAATTCGATGATCTCGCCGTCCAGCTCAAAGTCGTCACCGTAGGGGTCTTCGAACTCGCCAATGTCTTCGGCGACGGTGGCGTCGGTCAGCTGCGGTTGCGGCTGAGCCTCGGCATCGTGCTTTGCCTGCAAATTGCGGCCGGCGTCCTCGTCTTCAATGCCTCTCTTCATCTGATGAGATGGGTTTCGCGATGAGGTCGAACGCGGATAACGTGAGCCCACCATGGCGTGAAATAATAGCTAAAGTGACATACTGTAAAGATAACAAAAATTAAATGTTAACCTAGTGTGATTGATGGTTAAGATCTTGGTTATTGATTTAATATGTTGTTCTGAAATTTCGGTAAGGGTTGGAATCGAACCATGCTATTTGTTCGCTACATCTCTAATAGTAACTTAATCACAATTATCGAGAAATTAAGAGCAAAAACACATAAATCCCCAGAATATCGATCAAAATAAAATACTTTAGCCTTAAAATGCCATGAGATTTTTAAAGTTGTACAGATAATCTTTCTACTAGATCACTTTACCTAAATCCGTGTATACCAAACCATATAAAACCCATATTTACTTAACCTTGCAACACGAGAAACACGTATTGCCACAAAACGTCGCTACCATCGTCACACACCCGGCACCATCGTGAGGACAGGCATTGTTAAACACGCCAAAACACAACATCAACTCGGTGAGAAACTCGGTCACTTCCAGTTGTTGTCGATGGTACCCCAGTTCCTGGCTCATTTCCAGGCTAAGCGACCCCGCCGACGATAGCAGGAGCTTAGGAGGATACATGGTCATTCCCTCCAGTGGATGAGGTTGTTCGGTGATGGGTTTCTCGCTCAATACTTGTTGGGGCAACTGTTCCGGTTGATCATCGGGCGATGGATAGGGAGACAGTGGTTGGGTATCAAAGGGACTTTCCGGAACGACAGTGTCGTCACTAATGAGGAGGGGACGAGGCACGTTACGATCAGACGATGCCATGGTTTCACCAAACCTTTTAAGTTATCGATAAAGTGTGTGTGCACTTGTCCTTTGACTTGTGATTTGGGGTGATTATGTGCCGGAATATCACATTTAACTACGTCATGGTACACCTCTACATTCCCATCCAATATAGTACAGACACGACGATACACCAAACCACCAGAGTAAGCACCATGATATTAAAATGCCTAAAAGACCAACAAAAAACCTGTCAAACATTGACAATCATTGAAATTCAATTGACATAACAAACACAAAAACACAGGAATCACAAAAAAGCACAATTGACACAAATGTTCAGTGTGAAGAAGTATATGGGTCCGACCATCAAACGACGGTGGCCAACCATTGCCTTTGCCACCGTATTCATGGTTGTCACCAGTGGCATGATTGCCGCGATGATAGGTTCTGCCAACGTCGCTCCCAAAGTGTGTTTAGCGTCTACAACTCAATCTTAAATGACGATTTCATGAATAAATAACCGGGTCTACTCCACTTAATCTCTAGCTAAAATCACAAACGAGCTTCTCTGGCCTTGTGCACCAACAGTTGTTCCACTTCATACAACTTGTCAAACACATCGCCAAAGAACTTAGAAGCCACCCCACGCTTGATCTTCATGGTGGGAGTGACGACGTTCCGTTCTACGGTCAACGGGTTCAACTCAATGTAGACGTTGTGCAATTTTTCGTAACCATTCAACTTGGAGCCGACATTGTCGTTGAGCGTCTTCAAGAACTTGCGCTTGTTGTCGACCTTGTTCAACTCGTCAACAAGCTCGTGCTGAGTCATGTCCAACTTGTTGTAGCCACACACTTCGTTCAAGAACAGGAGCCCGCGGTCAAAGTCAACGCCACACACGCCGACAAGGTACAGCTTGTGGGAGTTGCCGTGGACGTACAATTGCGTCAACAACGGGTTGGAGGAAAGGTAGCACCCTTCGATCTTCTCGGGAGAAATGTATTCCCCTTGGGCCAACTTGAAGAAGTTCTTGACTCTGTCGATAATCAGCAATCTCCCCTTGTCGTCGATACGGGAAATGTCCCCCGTGTGGAACCAGCCTTCGTCGTCAAAGCACTTGTCGGTTTCCGCCTGGTTGTAGTAGTAACCTTTGAACACTTGGGACCCGCCCACCAACAATTCGCCTTTGCCTTCGGAGATATCGTACCCCATTTCCTTCACCGAGCGCATCTTTTGTTCCGAAGTGATCATCACCGGACCACAAGTACCAGGGTTGGCTTCCCAGGGAATGGAGTTGGTGTGAGCGCCGTAGGTCTCGGTAAGCCCGTACAATTGCCGAGTCCCGGTGTTTAATGCTGCCCGAAGGTAGGCTAACGTCGAGGCGGCAACGGGAGCGGAAGCCGTTTGGGTCCAGTCCATCTTTTCCCAACCAACAAGCTCTTGCAACGCCACGTAAGGAGGGTAGTTATCGTAGTCAGGGTTAGCACCAGTGTTGCCATCGGCTTCACCCTGTTTAGCAAGCTTCCAGGCGATGATTTCCTCGACTTTGGTGCGTTCATTAGCAGGCAATTGCTTAACGGTGTTCTTGATTAACGACTCGAACTTGGTGAGAATCCGCGGCACCAGGGAAAAGTAGGTGGGCTTGAAGATGCGGAGATCGGCAATCAAGTCCTTAAACGCATCGGGACGAGGGTTATCGAAGGTGAATTGGGGGAAGCCAAGGTAGTAACCCGCCAGCAACGCGAACCCCGACGTTTGCCGTTCGTAAATGTGAGTTAAAGGTAAGAAGATAAACGCCTTGTTCTTACCAGGAGACGCCTTGGGTTCAGTGGAAGCTAACGCCGAAATGGCAGCGGCAGCGTTGGCTTGCGATAACATGGCCCCCTTAGGCTTAGCTCCGGTGGTCCCCGAAGTAAACGAAATCGTTTGTAAGGTATTGGGAGAAGGAGGCAATTCGTCAATGGGATTGGCAGCACCAATCAGTTCGATCTGGGCCAAATCGTGGATGGTTACCCGCAAGTCCTTAGCCAAAGCCACCCATTTGGGGTCAACGGTGGTCAACGGGTCCATCACCACCAACGAAATGACGTTTTCAAGCTCTTTGGGGTATTTTTGCTTGAGTTCAAGCACCGTGGCCACCTTATCCTTCAGCAACACCACCACGGGAGACTTGGTAAGCTCCAAAATGTACATGGTGACGTCGGGACCAAGGGTATCGTAAAGAGCGGTGTTGGTCATGGAATACGCCGAGCACGCCAAGTCGGTCAAGATCCACTCGGCCCGATTAGCAGCAAAGATCAGCACGATGAACAGCGCCAGTTTCTCAATGATGTGGTCAGGGTTATCCTTACCGGTGTTTTCCACTCCGTAACTGGGATAACGAGTCAAGTGGGCATCGATCTTACGGTGGGCATCGGTATCCGACTTATAGGGGTTAGCAAGCAACGACCGGAGAATGCCAGCACCAATGGCCCGTTTCTTCAATTGCACTTCGTCGTAGGACAACAGGACAAACTCGTTAGCGTGGGTCTTGCGGTCATAGTCATAGGGACGCCAGCCAAGACAGGGATTGGGTCCGTTTAAAGCCACGGAGTTGTTAAACAATTTCGCATAAGTATCGACACCAGGGTGCAACGTCAGCACCGTTCTCAGCGGCAACGCCCGGTTCCGGTACACAGCCAGGAACTGAGGAGTGGGCTTGATTGCGGGTACAGCTTCCCCCACTGCCAGCGGCGCTAACGGCACTCGGTAGTAAGCGGTTTCCAACAGCTGGTTGGAGAAGAGGGGATCGCAAGGAGAGGTTGTGGCGACGACCATGGCGAAAGAACTGACTGAGGATATATTCCTGGTGGGGAAGGGTTTTCTCGTTGCCTTGGTTTAATTTGCTGACTGGGGATTTAGTGGTGTTTTTATAATTGCATCAACCTCCGCACCCACGGACGATGACGGGGTATCGGAGTTGGGGTACATGTAAGAGAGGGGCATACTTTTCCCCGGGTTTATGGAGTGCATATAGCGGAGCTTTTACTGGGTAAACTGGAGGGAGCGGTGCTCGCAACCCCGGAAGTTAGGCAGGCCCGCTGCGATTAGCCGGGGAATCCGTTTCCATGGAAAAAAAGGGTGGGGCTGGTGGTGGTATATGTGATTAGTGGGACGTTGGGATAATGGGTTGGCCGATTATTCAGTTGGGCTAGTGAGGGACTTTGTCGGCGTAACGTCTGATTATGACTTTTGTCAGTTGTAATTATTAGTGTTAAATACAAGTAGACAGTAAGTAATGACTGTGATCGTGGTTGTGTTCGTTACTATCTTGTTAACTGTATGATGATAACTACTTAATGGTCGGGGTTAGTGTGGTGGGGTAGGGCTAAAGAAACTCTTCAGATTGGAGTATTCCCACTCATCCCCACATTTCGCACACTTAGTTAGTGATAACGTTTACTACCACCACTAGAAAAAGAAGAAAAAAAAACAACAGTGCCGCACGAGACGTCTCTCCACCTCTCTAGCCACGGAGAAGAAGAGTGTAGTAACTTGACCACAAAATCGCCCTTCACCCGAAGTAGTCGTAGGAATTCCGACCAAGATCTAATGACATTTGCCTTAAACGGTCTCAATCTCGGGGAACCGTATCGATCTCCGTACATCGTCGTTTTTGTCGTAAGGTGGTTGTTCTATTAGCTAATGACTGAAATGATTGGGTGGTAAAATGATCGGATCGCACAACGCGTGCGGGGCTTCTCTCTTGAAAGCGCTCTAGCGCCGTTTCCGCTCGAGACACTTGGAAATGTGCTGAGCAAACCGAGCTCCCGCCACTTTCCGTCCACACAGCGAACACTCAAAGTAGCGGGCAGCGTCGCTCTGTCTCACCTTCTGCTGGTTGGCCCCAAAGATGTCGCTGGTGGGGGTGGAGGCGAACGCCGGCGCCGGCTGAGCCTGGTGGCGCGCCACCACGTCCAACGCTGCTCGCCGCACAAACCCCTCCACCATCTCCCGGAACACCACGGACGCCTAGACCGGTTAGTTACCCTCTCAAATGGGGCCTAGCGACGGCGCCAACGCCGCTTATCGTGCCGTAACCTTCAGTATTTACTTACCACCTCGTCGGTCGTGCTCATTGCTGGAAAGTCGTCGCGCGCGGCCATCATCTGCCATCGGCGCTGGCTGAGTCAGCGAAAAAGTCGCCCCAGGTGCATGGTGCCTACCGACCGACCCACCGACATCCCATCGGCGCTAACTCGGCGACGAGACAGACAGGACGTATCGGCTATGTCGCTGGCATTAGCCGAATGTCACCTCTCCACCACAAATAATAACAGTACTGGTGACATCACCTCCACCAACTAATTAAAGAGTCTTGACCTCCGACCCCGCTATTGCCAATACCTTGTGTTCTACACCTTATTACACTTCACCAAGAATGGGGGTTTCCCCACAAAGATAATTCCCCTCATTGTTTGGGGCGACACCCACCGTCAATTTCTCCGACGAGGAAAAACCCCGGTGTCGACTGTCGAGTGGATATTGATAACGCACGTCGTCGTTTCCCCGGATCTAAAGGTGGGGCTCGCTCGGAGAAATTTCCATGGCTAATTATTTTCGCCAGTCGCACCCGTCTCCACCTCTCCGGAACCCCGATCGGCGCCGCCTTGGTTTAACCCCTCAAAATTCCCCCATTCCCACCAGCCACACCATCCCACCAACACTTTTCACGATGATGAAATTATTCATTCATTTGTTCTTGGTTTCTGACTAAAATTGTTTGGTTTTTGTTTCAAAACTTGAGATTGTATTTGTGTGTCTAGTGGGGCTTGTCTCACCAAATCGGGGATATCATTTTTGGTGCGGCTCATGGACTCTGACGATGAGGTGTTGATCGACTGGCGAAGTGTGCCTCTTCCCAAGCGAGGCGAAAAGGAGTTTGAACCCGATGGTCTGGAAGTGCAAAAGGATCTGCTTAGTGAAGCGGTAGAGGCGATGTTTCGGGCGCTTGGCTTTCCTCGAGGTCATTCGGTGAGACAGCACGTGGAAGCAGTGTGGATTGGCGACCGTCTGGTGGTGCCCTTCCCCAAGGGGAACTATTTCCGGGATATGGGGACCGCTGGCGACAAAGGGATTCTCTACTTGGATGCGGTGGAGACGATCTACCTCTGTGAACGTGGTCTGCTTTCGGTAGTGTTAGCCGATGATGTATTCACCCAAGAGCTTGCTGAAGCCGTCAGTGCTGAACGGTTCCGTCTGGTGGATACATCACGGCTTGCTGCCTGTGATTTAGCCGAGCTCTACGCCATTTCCGGCGTCGATATCGATGAGTACCAAGTGTACGCTTATTTGAAACGGTTGGGGTACTTGGTGAGACGATGGACCACCACCGAAACCAACGTGGCTCCATTACCGACATTTACTACATCGTGGTGGCTGTATTTCACTCGGTTTACGTCCTACTACAAGTTTTTCGTCAACTTGCCTCGACCCCAAGTCGATGACTATGCCACCAAACCATCACCACAACCTCAGGGGTTTGCCGTGTGGAAACCAACCCCTAATTTCCGCAAACTGGATCCGCCCCTGCCCCATTACCACGTCGTCTGTGTGCTGGCTCACGATCCGTTCCCTACTCTTGATAGCATCCATTCTCTCGCCCAAGTGTCTCCCGGCGTGCCTCCTCGTCCTCAGAAACCAGGAAGAAAGCCTCGGCGAGCACCTAATAACCCGATGTTGGCCTATACACAAGCTCGGGACAGTAAATTGAGAATGGGACATCATCCTACGGTTTACGCTGTTAACTCTGATGGCATTATTAACATCGTCACTCTTGGAGTGGGCGATTTCGAGTTGCTTGAAGAACCCGAACTCGACGAGATGATGCCCGGACGATTCCACGGGATCATGGCGAGAAACTAAATCTCATCTAGCATATACGTTTTATTTACGATAACAACTAATCACGAAACAATGGAAACTAATAGAGACTGATATCCATGACAGTGGCACATTAAAAAGCTTATATTCACAATCTTTTCACAATTGCTTTTGAAGCTTCCATGTTCCCTTGAGTCTCAGCTCAGGGTCACAACGGTTATGTCCCATCGATCATGACACCATCTAAGGCAAGATCGATCCCAGCGAATTGTACACGTCAAGTGTCTAACTATAGATATTTTCAATTGAAATCATCTTAAAATCGTTAGGGGGGTAAGCGTCAAGCCCATTACTTCACCAACCAGTAGAAGTGGACCCACAAATGCCCATGTATCTGTTTGCAGCCCATACCTGCTATCGGAGTTAAAGCCCATGCCATCTCACGCTATAATGTGTAGGGGTTATGTGGTGACGTCATGGCGCTGCGAGCCCACGGTATATCTCACCCGCAACCCGCCCCTCTCTCTCAGATCACTTACCATCTAACCACACACCAACCAAGCTCAAACCAAGCTCAATTGACACCCTACCATCTCCAAATGGCAATCAACAAACACTGGAAGTATCCCGATACCGATTTGGTCACCACCAACCTCAAGGGGTTGGTCAGAACCAATCCCAATTTACGGCTTTTGGAACAAGAGAAGGTGGTGTACCGGGAATCGCCCAAAGACAAGGTGGCGGTGATCCTGGGAGGTGGCGCTGGTCACGAACCTCTCCATGCGGGTTACGTTGGGTCCAATTTGCTCAATGCCGCCGTGCTGGGGCTGATCTTTGCCCTGCCTCTGACTCGACAAATCATGGCTGCCATCACCGCTGTAGCCTCGAAACAAGCCGGGGTGGTGCTTGTGGTGAAGAACTACACTGGCGATGTTCTCCACTTTGGTTTGGTGTGTGAACGGGCCAAAGCTGCTGGTTATAAGGTGGATATGGTTACCGTTGCTGACGATGTTGCTGTCGGCAGAGACCAAAACGCCATGGTGGGTCGCCGGGGACTTGCTGGCACTGCGTTAGTACACAAGGTAGTTGGTGGAGCCGCTTCCCAAGGCTATGATGTTGATAAAGTGGCGGATATTGGTAATTACGTCAACCAACGTCTTGTGACCTTAGGAGCACTGTTAGACCGGACTCTGGTCCCCGGAAGACAAGCCGATGACCAGGTGGAGTTCTGCAAAGAGGACGAAGCCGAATTGGGGCTTGGTATCCACAACGAACCGGGGACCAAGATCCCCATCCCCGAAATTGATTCTCTCATCAAGGACATGTACACCAAGATGACGAGCGCCGACGACGACCAACGTCACTACGTTGACTTTGACTTTGCTAACGATGACTACGTGCTTTTGGTGAACAACATTGGCGGCACGCTGACGTTGGAAATGAATGCCATCACCGAATACGCCGTCGAGCTTTCTCCGTTCAAAAAGCCGCCTACGCGAGTGTATCTTGCCGACTTTGTCACCTCGCTCAACTCGCCTGGGTTCTCGTTGACGGTGCTCAAGTTGGATGACCGCAAGCAGGAAATCTTGAAGCTTTTGGACTTGGAAACCGATGCCGCTGGATGGCGTCCTAAACCCGCCTCGGGGTGGAACCAGAACCAACAAATCATCCTGGAACAAGTCGAGGAACAACCGTTACCCTCGCTGGACTTGCGTGTCGATGGTGCTACCTTCCGCAAACACTTGGATGCGGCGTTAAAGCTGGTGGTAGCTGCTGAACCCAAGGTGACCCATTACGATACGTTGGTCGGTGATGGTGATTGTGGGGAAACCCTTAAGCTGGGAGCTGAAGCTGTCGGTGCTGTCAAGGACTATGGTGATGATCCCGTGGCCATTCTTGCCAACATTACCGAACGAGTCGAGGAACTGATGGGCGGCACTCTGGGAGGACTCTATCTGATCTACTTGACAGCGTTGCTGAAGAGTCTCAAGGGAACATCGACTAAGGACGTGGCTAGCGCCATGAAGGATGCGCTTTACGATGGTCTTTTCAAGTACACTCGCGCCAGACAAGGTGGTAGAACGTTGGTGGACACCTTACAACCGTTTGTCGATACCTTTGTTGAAACTGGCGACGTCAACAAGGCGATCGAAGCAGCGGAAAAGGGATGTGAAGCGACCAAGACGATGGAAGCTAAGTTCGGTCGGGCTCTGTATGTCGACTCGAAGGAATTTGAAGCCGAAGGGGGTATTCCCGATCCCGGTGCCGTTGGGTTATTGGCCTTGATCAAGGGATTTGTCGGTGCTCAATAAACGCTAGTGTGACATTTTACAATATATAATAAAAACGGGGTGCTGAACATTCGGGAGTTGAAGGACTACAGGGTGTCGTTAAACTTTGTAGGGATCAACCCTGTGGCGAGCTTGGATGAGTTATTGTAAGCATATCAGCAATAATAAATGAACGTTAGAAAATAGGTTATGTGAAACGTCATAGTCACTACAGAATCACTTTACAAAAATGTTACTTAGCTGGAAGTGTCATCAGTATAAAGTTGTGTTATGCTCCCGGTTATATTGCTATTATGATTAAACAACACGTTAACCAAGGCACGAAAGCCATTCACGGCATCAATGGGCAAGAGGCACTATTGCCACATTGGTAGCAGTCCGCCCGCTACCGCTAGACCCATACCATGGGCGTCAGGGTTGCTTGTGGTGGATATTTATGTGTTGTTTCGCAACCCGAACTAAATGGTGATTTTTGACAGCAATGCCCACGCCTAATGTGGTCACTTGAAGGTACTCATCATGGTCTAGAAACGCGTGGCTATCGATTAAGCCAATGTCTGAAAAATTGATGAGTTTGATGGTTGTCGATGGTTTGAGCTGGAAGATGGGTTGGCGAGCGTATTTGACTCGCGTCGCGGCGAAAAGTTGACTCGGGTGCGAAACCCCAAAACTTACACTGACCCCGCGTATTGCGAGGAAAATTACGGTTTACGCCATCTGGTAGCGACTCAAACATGGCTTTCTATGTTTTAGCCGGTGGCCTTTTCACCTAGACAAAGTTTGACGGATTTTGACGGAAGTTGTCGATTTGTCGATTTTGGCCCATTCGGCCTAGGGGTTGGTCGCACCAAAAACACGTAAACTGAGCAATAGCGGGCTCGCTACAAATAAAAGCAGAAAAGCGATACTTGGGTTTTGTAGAGCAAAATGCCGGCTTCATGCTAGGTGGCTTTGATTTCTGTAAACCTTCGACCCGATTGAATAAATCGCAAAATTGACCACTCAAAAAACGTCAGAATTCAGGAGATGGTTCCAAAAAGTTTTGAAATTGAGGCTTATTCAACGGCTACCATAAAGATAGAGACGTGCTGATAGTAACGGTTGTTTTATTTTTCCATTTACCGCCTTTAATGGTGCAATCTTCATCAATTCATATTATACGGTTAGGCGCGATGATCCATGAAAACCCCAAACCCCAGCCGACGATGTCAAACATCAAAAAAAATCATGAAATTTTTTTTGTTATGAATTAGTGACTATATGACTGGTAGATACCGAAAAGCGTATTTGTGGCGATTTTCTTGGTGTAAACTTTGGAAATAATCGACCTGTAGCCCATTCTCACCTATACTGGACGAACCAATCAATAAGTATGTCAAGCAAGTGACTGATGAGTCCAACAAGAAGGAGGGTCCGAATTCTATGACTCCAGCGATTCCACTAAAAACACAAACCCCTTGTTCATGCTTTTAAATGGAAGATACAAGCAAAAAAGATATACTACTTGGTCTAGTAAAGGTTACGTCATTTGTATGGTGTATGTTGTTCATATAAATCGTAACTTTAGTTTGCTGCTATCAATTGATCAGCCAAATGAAACTTAGTCGTTTGTGCCAAATAATGGATGACAAAAATGAAAAAAATGATGCATTCACAGAGTGGATACCCTGTTATCTCTATCCTCACAGTACTCTTCCACCAGACGCTTAGCAAACCCCAAGAGAAGATCGGCTCGATCGTACCACCGGTCAGGGTCAATGGTGCTCACGTCATACACCAACTTGATGTTATTAAACACCGTGTCCACGTGGGTATACGCCTTCATGTTGAGCCACTCTCGTACCGCAAGCAAGTACCAAAGCGCCAGCTGCCGGTAACGAGTTTTTCCGGCAATAGCAGCGTTATTAGATGGGGAGATTTTGGCGTGGTTGACGTAATAGCCGGGATCATCGCCTTCATCGCTAGCTTCACCGGGAGACTCGATGTATTCTTCTGGTTCATCTTCGTTCAGAGCGATTCGTTTGATATTCAGATGATCGGTGATGGTGGCAGGCACTTGGTGCAGAACGTTCTTGATGATAAGCTCGTTAAACGAAATTACGTTAACGTCACTAAGGTAGATGCACCGACCAAGGGAATAGGCGGCTCGCTCGTACAACAATGCCCGGACCACCGTCAGCAGATTATAGTTGTTTGCTGCCAAGTGGCCATCAACGTCATTAATGCAAAGCACAAGGTACCGTTGGATCAATTCACTCCACCATCCCAGAAGGTTCGCCGCGACGCCAAAGCAAAGAAGAAGCTCCACTACCACCAAGAGGGTGCGGATAGCGAATGTCTTGAGTCCAAGCCTCAGTTTCAACGTGTAGAGACAGCTGTCGATGTAGGGTTCGATGATATCGTGGCGAATCTTGCGTAACGTGTTGCGATCGTGAGGTGCTGATTGTCCCAGCAGCACCGTATGACTAAGGAGAAGCAGAATACAGCACATCGCTTGCGTCAGTGCCACGTACAGCCACGCCTTGTCGGTAGTATAATCCTTTTTGATCAAGTCGTAGGTCAGATAGGCGTACTTGAAGTCCTTAAGCGCCAACAGCCAGTCAGCAAGCTTGCGGATGATTTGCTCCGGACTCAGGCGATGATAGTACTGGTCGTGAGCGTTATATTGTCCCAGCAGAATGGTGGGTTCAGGGGTTCCTTCTCGTGAGCCACCAAACATCCGTTTGGAAACACTGAAGAACCTCAGGGTAATGCTTCGTTTGGGCTGGAGATAGACATCATCCCACTGGCGAGTCTTGGATTGCATGTGGGCAATGACAAACTTGGATAAGAATTCATGAAGCGTGGTTCGGAGAGTACGGTCGAACCGTTTGGGGACGTAGAGATATTCCGGTTGTGATCCTTGTGTTTCCCCAAGACTAAGCCGTTGAAGATCTTCGGTGATGGTAGAGCCATCGTAGAGTGGCACCTTAAGGAACTTCGACGTTGCCAGTCCCGTCAGCGCCATACTGTTTGCGGTACCGCTACGAGCCCGCACCAGCGGTTGGTCAGGAGAAAGCAAACTGTTAGCGGTACCACTGCGAGCTCGTACCAGCGGCAGATCGGGGGAAAGCGGCGAAAGTGGCGTAGCATCGTCGTCGGAAGCATCGACGGGAAGGGCTGTCGACACGAGGCTTAGCCGCAGCTTGATTTCCTGCTGGAATTGGTGGACATTGGCACTAGTCACCGTGTGGGGATCGTAGACGACAAAAACGTGCATCAACACGTCGTCCAACTGGAAGTATTTGGGGAAGGCATAGTTGCGGAACTCGACAAGGGTCTGGCGAAGCGAGTCAAGGGTATCGTTGCCGTATTCGACGAAAAACACTTGGGCTACCGGATGGTTAAATGTCTCGAACGGCACCACTTTATGGGTCAGAACCACCTTATCAAACAACTTAAGATAGAGATCATTAGTGTCACCATCGAGCGCCGCTTGGTTGAGCAAGATTTCGAGCTGAGTCAACAGAAAGAGCTGCTGGGACCCTTGGTGCTTTTGGAGGTCAATGAGCTCGTTGACGGGCGGACCAAAGCGCACGGGGAACAGATGGTAGCTCTTGGTGATCAACTGGTTGTTGACGATCTTGTAGTTTTGCCGGGGGACGCTGTACTTGGCGTTGTTGCCATAGGGACGAAGCACTTGGAGCACCAGCACCAGCAGCACCCCCAACACCCGCTGCAAAAGCAGGTCACAGTGATGCGACGCATGCACCGACACCAACGGCAGGTAGTGATGGTGCAATAGGTGCTGTCGACACGTGTAGGGGTCGAGGCCAAACGGATAGTCCATGGTGCGACGTGTGAGCGTTGGATGGGTGGGGCTTAAGGTGGTGGTGAGACGAGAGCAACAACGAGGAGCGGGACAGTGATATCAGTGGGAGATTGTTATTGTGATGATAATGATAATAAGGGGTTGAATGATAGCAATTGAGGGGTGGTTTGTGAAGTGTGTGAAGTGGAATGTGGTTGGTTGGTGGCGAGAAACAATTGATTCTCGATCGAGACAAAAGGTGTTATGAGTGGGAATGGGCCAGGGAATTTACGTGGGATGAATATGACTTCATTAATAGAAGATAATAGTGGTTTTACGGATTAATAGGTTTCATAATGGGTTATTTTGGGTGAGATGATAAATACTGTTGGTGACGTTTACAATCGCATTAATTGTACAAGGGAGTATGGTAGCTTCAATAAATAATATAAATGTGGAAAAAATTAAGGGTTAGGTGTCAACAAAGGTAACACTCTAGTCTGTCAATAGAGCTCAATCAGATTATAATTGATTTTACAAATTATCGTAACCGATGAAAGTAGATGTAATGGAATTGATTGCGATCTTCGAAGAAGACGCAACATGACGATTGAAGCAAACCTACTTTGTGTCCCAAAGCGGTGGAGGTTGGTGGTGAAGATCAAGCCAATCAACAGTACCAGCAGCATTACCTTCCATAGCTACATTCGCCTGGCGACACACTTCATGGTGATGCGGACTTAACGTTTCCTTAATCCGATCGGGAGCTTCGACAATGGTGATCCCCATGCCTTGGTCCATATGATACTCCAAGTGACAATGAAGAAGCCATACTCCCGGGTTATCCAGACGAAATCGCAACACCACCGACCCAAATGGATCCACCAGCACCGTATCCCGTTGTGGTGGGTTTGATGGCGACATGAACCGTCCGTTCTTTTCCACAATCTGAAACCGATGACCGTGCAAGTGCATGGGATGTCTCATGGGGTCAGTATTGACGATTCTGATCTCTACCACTTGGTTATACTCAACGACAAATGTATGGGTTCCCTCACCGTAGATTTGCGGCAGTGGCTTATAATCAGTTGGAGCTGACATTGCCGTCATGAGACTAGGGATTAGAGGTGAATTGTAGGTCTTTCCGTTAAGTGTATGCCAGGCACCAGCTCCACCAGGATTCAGTGATTTAGCCGAGAATTCACGGTAAGTAATGGCGATTTCGAGGTTAATCACTCGATCAATGGGACCCATAAGTCTTTGCGGTGGTTGTGGTTTAATCAGGGCATCTTCGTATTGGTCGTGGGGATCAATTGACGCCATTCTTCCCGTAGTTGCAACAGCATCATTGTATACCATCCAACTGGTGACATTGAAACTGGGTTGGTCATGACGGAATAACATCGTATACTTGTCCACTGCGGTACCGATAATATAGTTCTTGGTAGTGGTGGGTTTAGTAGTTACCAACACCAGAATTCTCTGTCCTGGAGCAATGTTAAGCACCAGCACCGAATAAGGTTCAGTCCATTGTCCATCAACTTCCACAACCGTCAAATCATGGTCTTCAATGTAAAACCAACGACCAGCCATGACTGCTACGTTAGCAATACGAACCAAGTAAGTCGTGTTTGGTAAAACTTGCCAGCGGAAATCGCTAGTGTCATTAACCGATACTCCCACAGGGATCATGCGATCAAATTGCCCTTGACGTATTTGCTTGAGACAGTCACTGGCTCGACACCGATAATAATCTCCTAAAAGTATCACCACTTCTTCATCATACGTTACTGGTGATGTGTCATCGTCAACAATGAATAGTCCTCTGAGACCATCACCATATTGCAGCATCAGATGGCTATGGTACCAGTATGTCCCTGCTTCGGTTATATTGAATTCATAAACAAATTGGGATCCGGGAGTGATGGGACACTGAGATACCATTTCCGTTCCGTCCATCGAACTGACACCACGAAATGGGAGTCCGTGAATGTGAACCAGAGTCGGTTCATCAAGACCATTCACTAGGGTTAATTGTACTTGGTCACCCACGTTAGCTCGAAGTGTTGGGAGAGGCCATTGGTCATTCCAAGCAATCATGGGACGAACGAGACCGGGAGCCACCTCCACCGTTTTCCAAGTAGCAGTAAAATGCCATTGTAGTAAGGTACAACTGGCTAGGGGAAGTATCCACCACTTCATCATCATTATGGAGTAGAACAAAGGATACACCATTAATCATTACTCACAGGTATACCATCATAAACCCAATAGCAGAGTAAGAATCAGCAAATTCCAGATTAAACGTGGTGATCAGCGATCCCGAGCAAACACATTCAACTCATGTTTGGTGGTGGTTAATGGTGTATTAGTTATCAGAGGGTGTTGTCACTGGGCCACTAACCTCTTCCGAATAAAAAAAACGCGTCGTGTTCCTGCATATCACGTGTTTACATATCGCCAAATCAATCTTTCGGTTAGCGGGTCCATCATCGCGCACACAGGAAAAATCGACCAACACCGTTCGACGCTGACCAGGCTTCCTACCTCCCTCCTTCGTCCCATGAACACGAAAAAAATTAACCATATTTTCAAAACCTAAATAGCCACTTCAAACATATCAAACAAAACTCGTAAAACATTTACCCTTTCACTATCCCAATCCCACACTAGCGTCGCCGCATTCGTCAAAATTCCCACTAGTGATTTCTCCCTGCTCAGTTTGTCTCCGTCGTCGCGCATTCCGCAAAATCATACACGGCTTACCACCTCACCAAACACCACATGTGGGGGCTTCTACTAGCAACGGCAGTGGCTGTTGTGGGGGCAGTGGACCCCGGAACGACTGTCGACCATCCCCAGCTCAAGTTTGACAACATTGGCGGCCGTCTCGGCCTTTTTGGCGACTATGACTCTCTCTCGATGTACACGTTTGTGGGTGAGACGGGCGACGACCTGAGCGACGATGGCGACCGGTTATTCTCGTTTGACGAACTGGAGAAGAAGCTGGTCCCCGTGGGCTCGTTCAACGGCGTCGTCTCGCAGATGGAGACTCTCAACGACCACCAGGTGGTGGTTAACGGGAACATCACCAAAGTGGGCGACACCGACGTCGATCTGCCGTTTATCTTTGACTTGACCGACAAATCAGTCCACCCCGTGGCTCCTAAGAGCTCGGGAAAGCGAGATACTAATGCTATCAACGGCAACATCCACACCATGCTTGTCGATGGCACCCTCATCTACCTTGGGGGTCAGTTTGAGTTTAACGGGTCCCACGGAGCTGCCGTCTACGATACCGAGTCCAAACTGCTTCTGCTGTTACCGTTCCGAGGGTTTGGCGACAACGGTACCGTTAATGCCATCACCAAAGTTCCAGGCACCGATAACCAACCCGGACTGATTGTGTTTGGGGGTAAGTTCAACACGTTGGGATTCCCCGAACTTTTAGCCCGCAACATCACCACCAACACCACCACCAATTCCACCAACTCGCTGCTTATTACCGTCGAGCAGAGTGTCCCTATTGCCAACGGTAAAATCACCCTGAATGGCCAAGGCGACCCCAACGCGCTCGTGTGTCCTCTGGATGATGAGACTTGGCTGACTTATCCCGGCCAAGGTGGGGAATGGTCGGTGGAACTTCCCGGAGGCATCCAGGGGACTAAACCCACTAAGGTCCGGTTGACTTTGCCCAAGGGCGACAACCAGGTCAACTTGTTCCGTATCTACACTTTCCCCAGTAACGGGATCATGAACCTTTCCTACGTTGATCCTACCGACAATACCGTCAAGTACTGTGATGCTTGGTGTCCTTTGACGGCATTGACTCAACTCCAAGACTCAACCAATAAGAATAAGGATTCTAACGGTACCAACGATAGAGCTTACATCAGCGATGATGGCTCGTACAACCTATACCAGGATGACCTGGAGGTGCAAACCTTGGGTTACGGTAAAAACTGGCAGGAGTTCCTGTTCATCAATGACGTGGGTGTCTCCCGACTCACCGTCACCGTGCTTGGATGGTCGGGAGATTACGGGGCGTTATCGGGCATTCAGCTTTACCTGGACTCGATTCTGGCGTACGCTAATAACCAACTCAATACCCCCAACTGTGAGGGTGCTGCTGGCACTAACCAGCTGCTGCTGTCTACTCAGGGCCAATGGACTGATGTACTGCAGCTTGCTCCCAACCCCAACGCGCTTTCCTCCCAGAACTATCTTGTGAGTGAACTGAGCGATGCCAGCCTTAGTTTGAAACCGAATATCCAATACCTGGGTGACTATCAACTCAACTTCTACACTCCGGGGTGCGTTGCTGATAATCTGTGTCAACGTCGTGGTATTGTCAACGTTGACCTCGTTGATGATGAGCTGAACGAAGTGTTGGCTAGCCACCAGGTGTGGCAAAACAACGATTACGACAAGTTTGACTATTTGTACAATGGCCACCTTGACGGCGCAGTCCAGGGAGGAAAAGGTTATCGTATTGATGTTCACTACCAGGGCCAAATCATTCCCGACACTCAGCCGTATATCGTTGCTGATAAGGCTCTGGCAATCATCGTCAAGTTGGACAACACCACCAGTTTGACTAATTCGACCAAGAACCACACAAAGATCGAACTGAAGATGGAGTACGTGCACTTGAATGGTTTGTTTGAATATCTGCTCGGCAACTTCTCTCAGTTTGATGTGACTAAGGTCAACGAGACTAACAGCACCATCTACGTGGGAAACTCGCTGATTAATCAATTTTCCGCCTCGTTGGGAGAGCTGGCCAATATCTCTGAGCTTGTTTTCGGCCCTGAAGGCACTATTGTCATGCTTGGCCGTATGGAAAACGTCACCGACATTGTTCTGCTCAAGGTTGATGGCTACAATGCTACTGGGGTCGAGATTACCAACATGGGTTCCAGTTTGATCAACAAGCGAGAGATCCAGGGGGTGAAGTTCCTGCAAGCGCCGACCAAAGCCTTTGTGTATGACAAGTACTGGATCTTCTGTGGTAACTTCACCACCGATAACCAGTTGAAGAACGTTGCCATATTCGATACCGATGCTCGCGATTGGTACACTATCAATCCCGATGGACAACGGCCATGGACCCAATTCACAAACACCACCATCGACGGTACTTTGTATTGGGTATTTTCCGATAGCGAAGGCTACTATCTGATGAAGGTTTCTGACTGGGAGCTGAGTCACGGGAAGCGAGACTCGTCGCCCAGCTACGACCTCAAGATCCGCCAGGCAGCACACTTATCTGATACTCAGCAAGTGCTTGGCGGTTCTCTGTTTGGTGTGATGGATTACTATGGCAATGACCAAGCCTACATCGACGCCAAGTCCAATTTCACCAGTTATCCTGACCTTCTGATAACCCTGGGGGTGGTGACCCGATCCTTCTATATCAACGACCTGGTGTCGGTGATTGGGGGTCATTTCTCCACCGACAAGGGGATTGACAACGTGGCGTTTGTTGGTAAGCTGGTGGATGGACTCCAGGGCATTAAGGAATGGGGCCAAAACACTCACGTGCAGACATTATACGTCACCGATAACCAGGAGTTGCTCTTCATGGGAATCAACGGAACGCTCACCGTGTCCGATAAGAAGTTCAACCCTGGTCTTGTCATTTATGGGTTGAAGAACCACCTGTTTACCGCCTTCCAACCATCAGAATTGATCAACGATGACTACTTTATCCTGGTTAATTCGATCGTTCTGTACAAGAACAAGGTACTCGTCGGTGGTAACTTTACCCTGGCGGGTCTGTTGGACTGTAACGGCTTATGTGTCTATGACACCGGAGCTACGCGGTGGGTGAACCCACGTGCCAACGGTCTGGAAGTCGAAGGGATTGTCCATGACATTCGTTTCTACTCAGCAAACAAAGTGTTTATTGCTGGTGATCTTCGCCTTGATGGTCGTACGGTCAACTTTGTTACCTACGACTTGGATGCGCTGACGTTCCTGCTCCCCGATGATGATGGAAAACTTAATCTGTTGGGGACGGATAAGACGGTGCGTAAGTTTATTGTCAATGATGCCAAGAACACCGACTTAGACGGGCGCATGGTGGCATTTGGTGACAACTTTGTGCTGGGGTACGATGGGCAAAAGTGGAAGCTGATTGACGATGAGTTTGGTCCTAATCCTCAGTTCCTGGACCTTAAGTTAGTTGACTTGGCCGAGGCCAACAAGAACTATAACGGTGAGTTGTTTGACTCGTCGCACGTACTTGGTTTATCGGGTCGATTCTCACTCAAGGATTACGGCACGGTGCTGTTGGCCTTATACAATGGATCCCAATGGATTCCTTATGTCTATGGGCTTAAGAATGGTACGGCGGGGCTGATTCTGACCTTACTTTTGGATGACCGGTTTTCATTCCTTTCTCCCAAGCAAATGCCGCAAGCGGGCCACTTGCTGGTGGGGAAGGTAGTGGGCATTTCCCTTGCATGCGCCATTGGGCTGACGGCTCTTCTCGGTCTTCTTTGGTTGATTCCCTACATCCTTTTGTTCCGCAAACAACTCGATGGTAATTACTATCCCGAGCGAGTGGATGAAAAGGAAATGATGGAAGCAGTAAACCCCGACGAATTACTTCATGAAATTGATCTCCATCGCAACGGGACTTGAAGGATGGACGCATGGTGTACGGTTACACCTTTAATATTGTTTTACGAGCATAATACACGATATTTCGAATATAAAGTCTAGAATGCTCTCGCGAAACACTGAGAACAAACCAAAAAAGAAGATAATACTCAAAACAAGTACTGCTTAATACAAGATAGTGACGTTTTGAATGTAATGGCAATTTCAGATTTCCATTTGTCACTTATCAAAGTGTTATTTTCATAATAGTTCATATTTATATACGGTTAGGTCCGATGATCCGAAAAACCCTAAACCCAAGTCAACGATGTCAAACATCAAAAGTAGCGACTCAAAGATGGCTACCTATGTTTAAACGGATGGCCTTTTCACCTAGACAAAGTTTGACGGAATTTGACGGAACTTGTCGATTTGTCGATTTTGGCCCATTCGGCCTAGGGGTTGGTCGCACCAAAAACACGTAAATTGTGCAATAGCGAGCTCGATACCAACGAATGAAAAAAAGCGATGCTTGGGTTTTATAGAGCAAACTGCTGGCTTCATGCTAGACGGCTTTGATTTCTGTAAACCTTTATCCCGACTGAGTAAATCGCAAAATCGACCACTCAAAAAACGGCAGATCGCGTGAGATCGGTTCCAAAAAGTTTTGAAATTGAGGCTTTTTAGGCAATCACCATAAAGATAGAGACGTTATGAATGTAGTGGTTGTTTTATTTTTTCATCTACTGCTTTTAATGGTGCATTTTTCGTCAACTAATTGAGGTTAATTCATCTACGGTTAGGCGCGATGATCCGAGAAAACCCCAAACCCCAGCCGACGATGTCAAACATCAAAAAAAATAACAAGATTTTTTTTGCTCTGATTTATGGACTAGATGACTGGTAGATGCCGAAAATCCTATTTGTGGCGATTTTTTTGGTGTAAAGTTTAGAGATATTCGAACTATAACCAATTTTCAGTTTTACTGGACCAGCTAGCCAATTGGCATGTCAAGCAAGTAACTCATGAGTTCAACAGTAACCTATTACACCTTTCTGACTCTAGCAATGGTTTCCATGACCATAAAGCAATTTATTATGGTAACATGAACAAAGTGGTCAAGCAAAGCGATTACCACAAAGAACGTACAGTCATGTTGGTATTGCCAAATAGAAATTCAGTCTCCTAGGTATATTTACAATTGCAATTGTTAGTTGTTATCAGTAAAGCCTCATACATTCGGTTGTATACCTCTTGTATGCTTCAGTTGTTGCATGCTTCAATTGTTGTATGCTTCAATTGTTGTATGCTTCAGTTGTAGGTGCCATTGTATTTTTGTCATCGCCAATCAGTTATTGTCAAGTGACTCCAACCAGTCCGTTTCCTCAATCTACAGTGATCATTCGAGCGGACGACCCATCAGATGTACTCGACGACTCTCAGATGATGGCAGGCGCGTTGTTTTGCTTACCTGTTTACAGAGCTGGTACGGGCAATTGATCGGACGATCGAACATTTGCAATAAGGGGCACGCAGATGGTGTGACGTTACCCCTCAATTCTTTTAACGCAGCGAGCGAACATCTGCTCGTGATTCGGTATCAACATGTGAGACTTGGTTGCTGATACAAGTCAGGGTAAGTCACTGGAAGCCCTGGAACGTAATCTGGACGTAGACGACAGCTCCTTTGCTGGATTGGGTACCTCGCAAGGTCCACTGACAGCATTCACCTCTGTCTTTTGAATCATGATAGCAACAAAACAAAACTTGCCTGCCAATATCAACAGTCCCGCTGCTTGCACCATTGTGCCTGACAGTTGACATCTGACGTGTATCCAAGCATTGTGAGTACGGAAATTCGGGACAATTAGCACGGATTCATGGCATGTTCTATGGTCAAGGCCAATGGCAAGACAGGCTCCTGGACTCTAGCAGCGTGGTGGTCTCGGTCACATGTGTAGTGTTAGTCTCCCGGATCAGAGGTCTGGGGGTATCTTCCTTGGTAGAAAGGTCGACTTGTACTGATATCACACGTATATTCCCATAATTTTCCCACGACCTATGACTGTTATGACTAGATCAAAATATGTATTGCTTGTACTGCATAGGGCCAATCGCGTCGCCCGGAGGACCCCGGAAGGACCCCGGTGGTTCCCGGAGGCCGAAAACCGGGTCAAGCTTTTTGGGGTGTCCCATCGTTAAGACTCGCCGCATCTCAAAAATGTAAACCTCAAAATAACGAGCTCAATGCCCATGGATGCATAGAAGTGACACCTAGCTATTGTAGATCACACTGCTGGCTTCTTGCCAGGTGGCTTTGATTTTTGTTAACCCTTGTCCAGACTGAATAAATCGCAGTTTTCGCATTTTGGAGAAAAAATGCAAAACTGAGAACTAAAATGACGACAAAAAGTCGGATTTTCAGAAAATCAGAACTAACATATCTGGACATTATTAAACCCAGACCTATTTCATTTCATTTTAACGTGATACATAATTGATTTGTTACATCAGTTGTCGGTTGATCTTTGACCACTAGTGAATGACCACGTCTTTGCATATTGTTGGCATGGTCAAGCAGCACTTTTACCATTACACGAAAGCCGTTCACGGCACCAATGAGCAAAAGACACTGTCACCACATCGGGAACGGTCCGCCCGCTACGGCTAATCTCATGCTGCGGCCGGCAGGGTCGCTTGTGGTGGTCATATTCACGGCTTATTACACGGTTCGCAACCTGAACTAAATGGCGAATTTTGACGGCAATGACTACCCCTAATGTGGCCACTTGGAGGTACTCATAATGGTCTAGAAACCAGTGGCTATCGATTAAGCCAAAGTTCAAAAAATTGATGAGTTTGATGGTTTTCGATGGATGAGCTGGAAGATGGGGTTGGCGAGTGTATTTGACTCGCGCCGCGGCGAAAAGTTGACTCGGGTGCGAAACACCAAAACTTACACTGACCCCGCGTATTGCGAGCAAAATTACGGTTTACGCCACCCGGTAGCGACTCTGAGATGGCCTACTATGTTTTAAACGGGTGGTCTTTTCATCTAGACAAAGTTTGACGGAATTTGACGGAACTTGTCGATTTGTCGATTTTGGCCCATTCGGCCTAGGGGTTGGTCGCACCAAAAACACGTAAATTGTGCAATAACGAGCTCGATACCAACGAATGGAAAAAAGCGATGCTTGGGTTTTGTAGATCAGACTGCTGGCTTCATGCTAGGTGGCTTTGATTTCTGTAAACCTCTAACCCGACTGAATAAATCGCAAAACTGACCACTCAAAAAACGTCAGATCGCAGGAGGTCGGTTCCAAAAAAGTTTCGAAAATGAGGCTTATTAGGCAATTACTATAAAGATAGAGCCGTTTTGAATGCGATGGTTGTTTCAGATTTCCATTTATCGCTTTTGATGGTGCATTTTTCGTCAATCAATTGAGGTTACGTCATATACGGTTAGGCGCGATGATCCGTGAAAACCCCAAACCCCAGCCGTCGATGTCAAACATCGAAAAAAATCATGAAATTTTTTTTGCTTTAATTTAGTGACTATATGACCGGTAGACACCGGAAAGTCTATTTGTGGCGATTTTTTTGGTGTAAAGTTTTGTAATAACCGACATATAACCCATTATCACTTATACTGGACTGACCAATCGTTTAACATGCCAAGCAAGTAACTCATGGGTCCAACAAGAAGCAGTCTGCATTTTACGACTCCCGAAATGATCTCCGTCACCTCAATTCGACTATTTATGTTAGCAAATCTAGATCAAAAGGACAAAACTCAAGGGTCAATAGATCTCAGGAATCCAAAAATCCCGAGTTGGTCGATACAAGTAATACTTTTTCGTTTTGCCAATCATATTCTTCTTGATCTTGCAACAGCGGTGTAAATCTGTAGGCTACTTGCTCATGTATGGTTATTTGATTTAGCCAGATAAATTGTCTTTGATTTCCGAAACAATTGTATCGCCCCGGTACAGACAGCTAGTGGTGCCTACCGAAACCACCATGGTAATTCGCAAATTAATATACTCTTCGTCTTAGATATGCTATTTCCGTAAACCTATGCTAACCAATCAATCTTTCAGCCAACGCTTCCAAGTCTTCCACCGTTTCGGGTTCATCGACCTCAACGATGCCATCATCAGGCTTATCGTTGACATCATCATCCTTCCACCACTTGGCCCGCTTATGAGAAGCTTCACCATCTTCACCTTCGTCGTTGTCATCCAGCTCCATATCAGCTTCCAATTGATCCTCCCATGCCCGACGTTCGGCTTCCAAGCGCTTCCGCTTCTTCTCTTGCCGTTTCTGTTTAGCCAACGCCTTATCGTCAATATCGGCTTCTGCCAATTGCTCAGCTCCCTTCGCCACAAACTCTTGCTTCAACGCCAGAGCATCACCTTCAGCTCTAAAGTCAGCTTCGTCCTGGAGCTCGTAGATGGGGTGGGCCACGCCCTCGTCGTCAAACTTGAGCTTAGTCGCCGAAGCCCCCAGAGCCTTGGCCACCGCCGCCCGCAGAAGCGCCCGCTTAGCTTGTCGTTTCAGCACCGGCATCAGCAAGTCGGGAATCTCCTCGTCTTCCAACGCGTGGTCCTGGCGTTTAAGCGACATGAAGTCATCTTCGCTTTCTTCTTCACCGTCTTCAGTCATCTTACGGAAATTGCTCAGCAACACCGTTTGGTTTTGACGTTCGAACATCCGGTCGTACTTGGTCCGCATCTTCTTGGTGTCTTCGATTTCCCCGTCGTCGTTGGCCTTTTCTAATTGGGCCAATTTCCGGTTAACGTTCTTCTTATCGTGATTCAACAGACCCAACTTGATCTTGGGAGCACCCGGAAGACCGAGCGACGCAGCAAACTTGTCCACCGGTAACGATTCCACCGAAAACACCAGCTTATCCTTTTGCACGTACACGGAACGGAAGTAGGAGATGAATGCCCGCTGGGCCAAGTTCTTGATCACGGGATCCTTGAAACAAATCAGTTGTAATTGAGGACGAATGGTCTTCTTAGCCTTACCGCGAATCGTCATCAACTTAGGTTCAATCTTAGCGGCGTGAAGCTTGGCCAAAAACGGCTCTTCTTCAGTAGGAGTAAGCATAAGCATCAGCTTCCCCAGCTTACCAAATCTAGCAGCTCTCCCCACACGATGGACATAGGTTTGAGCATCTTCAGGACAATCCAATTGGACCACCCAGTCAATCAGAGGGAAATCAAGCCCCCGAGCCACAATATCGGTGGCAAAAAGACACGCGTACTGAGCGTGACTGAACTTGACGGTCGTCTCAATCCGCAGCGTTTGTTTGTGGCGACCATAAAGCTTCAAAAGCGAGATACCCGGTTGAAGCTGACGGAACAGCTCGTAAGCATATTGCACTTGCTTTGAACTCAGGAAAAACACGAGGATCTTCAGCTTCAAATGCAGTTTGATGAAACTCCACAACACATCCAACTTTTCTTCCAAAGGAACCCGAACGTAATATTGGTCCAACGATTCCGGAGTAGCGGCTTCATCCTGAGATACCCCAATCTTTCTCGGGTTCACAAGCAGCAATCTTGCCAAGTCATTGACTGAATCCAGAGTGGTGGCACTGAACAAAAGAGTTTGTCTGTCGAGAGGAAGGTGACCGACAATAGCATCGATTTGACGCTTGAACCCCATATCGAGACACCGGTCGGCTTCATCAAGCACCAACACTTGTAAGTTCAGGGTTTCCATACCCACGGCTTCATTCAAATGCTGAGAGATCCGCCCCGGAGTCCCCACAAGGATATTCATCCTCAGCACCCGATCCTTCTCAAACTTGACGTCCTTACCCCCAGTAACCAAACCAGCCGAGAACGAGTTGTATTTCCCAATCTTGGTAAGCACTTCGAAGATCTGGACGGCTAATTCTCTCGTAGGAGACACGATTAATGCCGCCAACCCATCATATTCGGTGATTTGGGCTCGATTAAGGGCTTCGATGACAGGGATCAAAAATGCAAGGGTTTTACCAGACCCCGTCTTGGCGGTAGCCATGATATCGTCTCCCTTAAGTGCTGGAATGATGGTTTTGCGTTGGACGTCGGTCATTTGGACAAACAGGGCTCCCTTAAGACCCTTGAGCGTAGCCTCGGAGATGGGGATATCGGAGAACTTGGTGGGCTCACTGGTAGCTGGCCACAGGGCTAGCCGCTGGGCAATCAGCTGGAGCTCTTCCTCCTCCTTTTTCCGCTGAAGCTTTCTGTCCTTTTTAACCATATACGGAGAGTGTGCCGCACTGGTCGCGATGAGATCGCGATGAGTAGGTGGGTGGAGGGTGTGTGGGGCCGAGTAGACGGAACTGAAATTATTTGACTATGAAACATTAGGTTACATACTATGGTTTCGTTTTAATCATGCAATAACTTTAAATACGTTTTTTATCTATTTTTCGATACGACTATCTGCCTCATTATCGTAATTGGACTGACGCAGGAAGTGTCGCACAGGCATGTCATTACTAGACCACAAACGATTGCATGAGGCTAGTGAAAGTTGCACGACCGTTGATAATGCAATCTTGAACCTAATCAAGCCTCTTTTGAAGGGTTGAAGTTGGCTAGGGCCGAGCGGATGGGTTCCTTAAAGTCTCCATTGCTATCAATAAATGGTGTCCATATTCCCTGAGGATCATTGGTAATAGGAGCCGTTACTTCCTCCATTACCCGTTTGGTGTTTTCGAGTCGAAAATAACCCAGATGAAGTCCTATTTGACCCGGGTCAACTGAGCTTTGTCCCTTTTGGAAAGCCCTAAATGCCAGGTCGTTGACTAGGGGTAAACCAAAAAAGTCTAGACAATGACTTCGGATCTGGTACTTTCTCCCCGTATCTAGCTGTAGCACAACTGGAGTGATCGACCCTACTGAAGGTAATAAGTGGTAATGGGTAGTTCCCTCTGTGGGTAGCTGAGCTACCTTATCGGTGTATACTGGAACCGGTAACGCAATTGTCCCACTCTTAGAAATTGTGGAGGGTACCACACCATTCAATAACCCAACGTATCTGCGAGTCACTCGATACGGACTTTGCTTTCCGGCTAGACTATTAGCCACTTTTCGAGCAAACTCCTGGTCCCTGGCAATCATCATCACTCCACTGACATTTTTATCTAGCCGATGGACGGGGCGAAAATCTTGGGGTTTAACGGCTTTGGTTGGCTCTAAAGCAGCGAATTGTGACACCACACTCCTAAGCATCAGATTCAGCCCATACCCTTGGCATACCGTCCCGCACTGCTTGTTGTAAAGCACATACTTGAACGTGTACTTGATGATCATCGAGTGCGCGACCTCCCCAGGATATATCTCCTAAGCTAACCGATGAGCCGATCACCAAACGCTCAACTGAGCCGAGAAGCAAGAAAACGTAAGCCTCAGGGAGTAACCCTGAGTCTAAGGTTCAAACAGATTGCTCAGGTGATTAAAAAGTTCCGTCCCGTCACCATTAATGGTACCACCACTCGAGCCATCATTGATGAAGTCAAAGCCAACCAAGCCGAAGATGCCCAGTATTACGTTCTGAGGTTTTCCGATAGTGCCAGGCTTCTGTTACCCCAACGGTGGGTGGCAGATTTCATGGCTAAGCTGCCGGAATCAGCGATATACCTTCTGCTCATGATCGAACCGCTGGATCCTGATTTTCCCTTCGATATGGACCTGCTCAAGGTGAATCTTACCATTCCTGCTCTGTATCCCCAAACCAAGGCTCGAATCGTGGTACTTAATGAAGATATACCTCGTGGGGTTGCTGTGAATGTGGAGATGGGATTCCAAAAGATCGCTCGTCAACATATCCCGCTCATGGCTCAGTTAGAAGAGCTTGATACCAATTTAGAACTGTTATTGGCTCAAGAAGAACGGTCTACCATCCAATTTGTTAAGCCTCTGAGGCTGGCCACTCCTACGCCCATACTTACACCTACTCCCAAACCGTCGCCGCTGCCTAGTGTTGATGTAACTCCATCTCCAGAACCCGAAGAAGAACAACAAGTGTCTCGCGAGTGTCTTGCTCGTCGCCAAAAGTTATTGGACCAGTTCGAAGCTAAGTTGAGCCCGACATTGTACAAAAAGTCCCCTAAGGAGACCAAATACCGCATTAAGCTTCCTGTACCTCAAAACCGAGTCCCCGATCTTTGGAAACGAGGTGTCGACATTATCGTGACCATTCCAAGGGCTTATCCTGACCATGAGTCCATTTCCATTCAATTTGCGAATAACTTTACCACAAACCTTATCGTCAAACACAAAAAAGAGACGTCGACACCAGCAGAACTAGCGAAATTGACACAGCACTACAAGGCTATCGAGCGTAACGTGTGTCAAAATGCTACTCAATTGCTGGGACCAGTGGTTGACTCAATAAACCAATTGAGCAATAATTTTGACAAGTATACTTTGTCGTCGACTGAATTCGATGAGTGGAAACAATTAAGCCTGGCGCTTGTAACATGATGGGTAAAAGAAGTTTATAGCATAATCAACATTTAGTTATCTCATAAATGCATTCAAATAGATCATCAATATTGAGAAATCATCCTGACAACTAAAGCCACTAACTAAAGCAAGAAGCCAAAAATGAGACCTTTTCACGGATTGGCATTGGGAAGAGGGGCAAAAAGAATTGATTCCGCCCGGGCTCGATCCGGGGACCTCATCCGTGTTAAGGATGCGCCATAACCAACTAGACTACGGAACCATTTTAATTTGTGCACCCTACAGGCAAGTGATGAGCTCATAGCGTAAGTAGCAAGAAACGGTAAAAAACAGGATTTTGCGGATTTTGATGCTTTCAGGTACATCAGGGTGTTGGAAACAATCACGTAGATGTCTTTAGGTCCCATTTTTCGCTTAGGTCCGCTGCATATAGCCGTTTTTGCCTTGCGCGTTGCCTCTCCCCTTCTCATCTATTTCAGTGCGGGATCGAGATGAGCATCTCACCAGCATGGATATCTTTCGAATCCTCAGTCGAGGGGCCCAGGTGAAGAACACCAAGAAAGCGCTGGGAGAGTTTACTCAACCCAAGAAGGCAGTTGTCCACGAAGTGAAAAAGGAGGAACAATTACAATGGGAGGTCGACAAGGAGCTTGACTTCTTCCACACCAAGAAGCACACTCCTGCCCCTCACGTCGAAACCAAGGAAGAGAAGGTTGAAGAGGAGATTGACGTTCCCCTTACCATCAAGAATGACGAGGACGCCGAGGTGTTGCGTACGGCCAACAAAATCAAGGTTACCGGTGATGACATCCCCCTTCCCATTGGGTCATTCTCCGACTTGAAAGGACGTTACCAGTTCGACAAACGGGTGCTTACAAACTTGTTGGAAGCTCAGTTTATTGAGCCCACTCCGATTCAGTGTCAGGCCATCCCCGTGGCCATGGCTGGTCGCGATGTGATTGGGTGTGCCCCCACGGGTTCCGGTAAGACGTTGGCATTCTTGATCCCCCTCGTCCAGTTACTTCTCAACACTACTCCGGATACTAAGGATCATGGAGTCAGAGGTCTCATTATCTCTCCCACTAATGAATTAGCCATCCAAATTTTCCAACAACTCGAGACTCTTGTCAAAGGTAAGAACAAACAGTTGCGGGTGGCGTTGGTGCTGAAACTGTTGGCGCTGAGACTTAAGGAAGGCCAGGTGCCGGGTAACAAGTACGATATTCTCGTGTGTACTCCTCTCAGACTTATTGATTTGGTCAAGGCGGAGTGTCTTGACCTCAGCAAAGTGCAACAGATCATCATTGATGAAGCGGATAAGTTGTTTGATCAAGGGTTTGTCGAGCAAACCGATGACATTTTGTCCCACTGCACTCTGCCCAAGTTGCGTAAGTCGATGTTCTCCGCCACCATTCCCCTGGGGGTGGAAGAGATGGCTCATTCGATCATGAGAGACCCCGTTCGGATTATTGTTGGTCGTAAGGAAGCTGCGTCCAATACTATCGACCAAAAGTTGGTCTACACCGGGAATGAAGAAGGTAAGCTTCTTGCCATTCGCCAAATGATCCGCGAGCTGGAGTTTAAGCCTCCCGTGATTATCTTCCTCCAACTGATTCCTCGGGCAAAGGCATTGTATCACGAGCTTGTCTACGACCGTCTCCGTGTCGATGTCATTCACGCTGAGCGTACGCCGAAGCAAAGAGAAGAGGTCATTGAACGGTTCAAAAAGGGGGAGATTTGGGTGCTTATTACCACCGACGTGTTGGCTCGTGGGGTTGATTTCAAGGGGGTAAACTTGGTGATCAATTATGACGTGCCGCAAACCGCTCAAGCGTATGTCCACAGAATCGGGAGAACGGGGAGAGGGGGTAAGGTGGGGCGAGCCGTGACCTTCTTCACTAAGGAAGATAATCTCGCGGTCAAGCCCATCATCAACGTGATGAAGCAAAGTGGTTGTGAACTGGGATATCTGGAGTGGATGAATAACATGGCTAAACTCACTCTGCGAGACAAACAGAGCATTAAGAAGAAGGAAATCGAGCGGAAGAAGATCACCACCGTGCCTCAAGTGGTTCGGAAAAAGAGAAAGCAACGGGAAGAAATGATCGCTGCCCTGAAGAGACGCAAGCACTTGGAACAACAAGAGGCTAAGACCACCCAGTCTAAGCACGACAATGACGATGAGTAATATAGGATAGGTAATAGACAAGGAAATTAGAAAAAGAACATGGTTTAAACGATTAAAAGATGACAAGTAAGCGTAAACCTTCGTGACAAGTTGCAAAAAGAAAGTATGCGGCACAGACAGGGTTCGAACCTGCGCTCCAAATGGAACTGGAACCTGCATCCAGCGTCTTAACCTCTCGACCACTGTACCTAATACAAAATAAAATTTCTTAAAGTTAGTTGTGACAACGCCAATATGATATGATTTCAAAATATTGGACAAATGTAAGGGTTCTGGCTATACCTGCGCAATATTTATGCTGTATCTACATTTATCTAGCTATATTGGGTTTCATCAATGCTCTGACTATGGTCTGAAGGTATGAACATGCCAAATTATTGACGATAATAATATACAAAACCTACAAAGCTATCGAATGGTTTATATATTCAGGTTTCAAATTACTTGAGAAGTAAGAGGGGTTTGCTAGGTTGATATACAAGTATAAAACCGTACGATCTCGCTCAGACTCAGCACTGGGGATCTCAATGCCACGTCGTGTTGGAAGTTGGTTTCAGAGTCGCGCGGTGTTACACATTGATAATGCCGACAATTGGCAGAAGGGGAAGGAATGGAGCACAAGATTAAGTTGATACAGCTCAGTGATGGCTAAAGTAGATGATTGGCTTGTGGCTGCCATTTGTTGCAGCGACATTGGCCGCATTGTGGTAGTGCTTCGGCAATGTACTTGAATAAAGTGTCAGCTTTGCAGCGAGGATTTAGAGCGAAAACAATAGCGGGGGTCGTGCCTGGGCGGTTGTGTTAGGGCTGTGGAGAAGGGGCTAGAACGATATTGCCGAGTCGGGCCTGGACTGGAGTTTTGCATAGCCGTACCTACACGATGCAAAATTAATCTAAGGGCGGGTAACGGTTAGGATCGCGGAATCAAGATTTTCAAACGAACAAGCTGAAAAATATCTCGACATCATGAAATCACCTAACCATGGGGCACTATCTCCATCAATTTTCAAGGTATTGACACCGGAGAAGTGAGGATGACATCCTACTGACCCGTACAAAACGATGGGTTGAACACAGTTCACAAAACCTCACTCGATCAAACCTAAACGCACACCGACGCACCTCACCAACGGTCGACAAGTCGACGAAACAATGGCCCTTGTGTGGAATGTGTGACCGACTGGCTTGTATTCAGGACGCCCCCTACCCCTTATCCTCCCCCCTCTTTGTTAATACAAAAGGGCCCTTTCCCTCGAGATAAAATTTTCTTCCTAAACCTAACCTGTCCAAAAATCAATCATGAGCTGAACGAACTGATGGAAACCTCAGCACTTCCTAAGGCCATGATAAGCCAGCCATTATTCAACATTCTTAGTTGGCATGGCTTGATGATGATGCTGTTGCTGACGAGCTCGCCAAAACTCCCAAACGCCGGAGTGGCTGGAGCGAATGCTGTGACCTATCGGCTGGCATGGTGTTGTTGAGTGGAAAGCTTCGAAGAATCCGCGAAACAACACCATGCCAGCCGTCGGATGTTGTTGTTTGACACCATGATGCCGCGATTAGAACTCTTACCTAACGTGGTCTGCTGATGTACCATAAACGTACCCGAGATAAGCGGAGCATGCCTGGAACCAGATGTGATTATGCCTGGAACTGGACGTGCTAGCAATCGAGGACGGGACAAAAAATGGGGATCGGCTCTGATTGCTGTCGCTGTTTGCTGTCGCTGCTGCTGTTTTGTCTTGTTGTCCCATGCTCAAGCAATTGTCATGGTGCAACACCAGTCCAATTCCCAGGAACCCATTGGGGTCACGTCACACCATCTGCGTGCCTCTTATCGCGGAAGTTCGATCGTCCGATCGATTGCCCGTACCAGCTCTGTAAGCAGGGTCAGCACACAACAAAGCGCCTGCCATCACCTGAGAGTCGTTGAGTGGATCTGATGGGTCGTCCGCTCGAATGATCACTGTAGGCTGGGAAGCGGGCTGGTTGAAGACACTTGATGATTACTAACCTTGACATTTATACAATGGGTCCTACAACTGAAGCATATAAGAAATGTACATACGGAATATATAAGGGTTTATTGACCACGTTTAACAATGGCAATCTTAAATACACCTAGGAGACTGAACTTTCGTTCGGAAACGCCAACATAGCTGTATGGTCTTAATGGTAGCCGCTTTGGTTTACCAGTCCGACCTTGCTACCATAAAACGACTACTTTAAGGTGATAAAATTCATCGCCGGAGTCATAGTGTTGGGATCATTTGTTATTGGACTTAGTAGTCACTTTTATGACATGCCTATTGATTGGTTAGTCCAGTACAAGTCATAAAGGGTTACAGGTCGATTATTACAAAACTTTACACCAAAAAAATCGCCACAAATAGGCTTACCGGTATCTACCAGTCATGTAGTCACTTATTCACAACAAATAAATTTTCATGATTTTTTTTGATGTTTGACATCGACGGCTGGGGTTTGGGGTTTTCTCGGACTATCGCTCCTAACCGTAGATCGATATACCTCAATGAATTGACGAAAAATGCACCATTAGAGGCGGTAAATGGAAATCTGAAACAACCGTTACATTCAGCACGTCTCTATCTTTATAGTGATTAGCTGATAAGCCTCAATTTCAGAACTTTTTGAAACCGATTTCATGCGATCTGACGTTTTTTGAGTGGTCGTTTTTGCGATTTATTCAGTCGGGTCAAAGGTTTACAGAAATCAAAGCCATCTGCCAAGAAGCCAGTAGTTTGCTCTATAAAAACCAAACATCGCTTTTCTGCTTTTGTCGGTATCGAGCTCGTTATTGCACAGTTTACACGTTTTTGGTGCGACCAACCCCTAGGCCGAATGGGCCAAAATCGACAAATCAACAACTTCCGTCAAATTCCGTCAAACTTTGTCTAGGTGAAAAGGCCACCGAGTAAAACATAGTTAGCCATCTGAAAGTCGCTACCGGACGGCGTAAACCGTAATTTTTCTTGCAATACGCGGGGTCAGTGTAAGTTTTGGGGTTTCGCACCCGTCAAATATTTACAAAGACTGCGGCGAGCGCGAGTCAAATTTCATTGCCAACCCCATCTTCCAGCTCAACCATCGAAAACCATCATACTCATCAAATTTTTGAACATTGGCTCAAAAGATAGCCACGGGTTTCTAGACCATAATGGATACCTTTAAGTGGTCACATTAGGCGTGGCGATTGCCGTCAAAATTCGACATTTAGCTCAGGTTGCGCATCCGTGCACTAAGCCGTGAACATATCCACCTAAAGCCATTCAAATTTCTACCCTGTCAATTTAATCGTAGGGTAGTGGCCTACGGTGATTTCAACGGGTAACGGGGAATAAGGGTTTGATTCCGGAGAGGGAGCCTGAGAAACGGCTACCAAATATGAGGATCGCGTGGCATCGCCCGGAGAATCCCGGAAGGACCCCGGGTGATCCCGGAGGCCGAAAACCCGGTCAAGCTTTTTAGGGTGTCCCACTGTTAAGACTCGTCGCATCTCAAAAATGTAAACGTCAAAATAACGAGCTCAATGCCCATGGACGCATCGAAGTGATACTAAGCTATTGTAGATCACACTGCTGGCTTCTTGCCAGGTGGCTTTGATTTTTGTTAACCCTTGTCCAGACTGAATAAATCGCAGTTTTCGCTTTTTGGAGAAAAAATGCAAAACTGAGAACTCAAATGACGACAAAAAGTCGAAATTTCAGAAAATCGGAACTAAACATATTTGGTCTTGAGGCCAACTGCTGTATAACATGTATTAGCCGCAATAAACAGTTATTATTTCGATGTGTTTCACTCAATCAGCGGTTTTCTTCAACACATTGCAATATCTACATTTGATGAAATCAGCTATGACGTCATTGACCCCATCTAGTCAAGTATACTAGCACTGATACCATGATAATGGGCTTCCATTGTTTCTACGAGCTATCACGTTGGTGCTAACGCCGTAGACGGTTCTACTGATGAGCTAGTCACCCACGCCAAACCATATCTGCCCTCCCAAACCGCAAACCTTAGTCACTAGAATGGGAACCGCCCCAGCTCAAAAAATAACGTCCCATCAGTTGTATTTTGAACTACGGGAAATCAGTGGAACGGTCGAATCGTCCTTAGTCAGGGGTACGGAGGCACCATGACACACCCCTTGTATCTATGAGGTGATGGGCGTGGGAAACTGACAGGTTACACCGTCACTACTATAGGAAAGAGACAAATGCGGTAAACGAGCGATTAACGTCCACAAATGGTTGCTACACAGGATCAAGGAACCGTTGATTGCGATTATCTTTTACGTTGTGATTGTCTAGTTACCATTAACTCGTGATCGCGGTGCGGCTAGCCCATCTCATCAAACCCCAACCATGCCTCCGAGAAACCGGCGTAAAAAGTGAAGAACCGAGAACTTTTTCCTGAATTCCGACACTTCTAGTGAAGATGAATCTCCCAAGACGACCGTGACCGACACTCAACCGGATATATCTTTATCGTGTATCAACATGTCAATGAAGCACAGTTGATATAGCTCAAACACGCTCTGTCCAAAACCAACCCTCCCCCGTTTTTGCATCGCTTGTCATGAGTCGTTGTTCAAGATGGCGCTGGCCCACGATATGGGCGCCGGCCGTGGCTAAGGACCAGGCGACGGCGGTGCTGGGCAAAGCTCCCGAGGAGGTGAGAAAGTGCATTGGGTATTCTTCATACAAACCCCATGAGAGAGCCTTTCCCCTCAAATAGTGATGAAGTGATGCATAATGGTTGGTGGGAGATGCGTTATCGACCCACACGGGATTCACCTTGATTTAAGGGATCGTGCTGATTCTTAAGTCTCGTCCGTTTCATCCAACTTTGCTACCATGATTAGCTGCTCTAAGCTGATGAAGACGACCGCTAGAGTCATAGGATTCATTCCGTTACATGTTAGGTGTATAAGTCACTTCATTGATATGCCAATTGGCTAGTTGGTCCAGTAAAACTGAATACTGGTTATAGGTCGATTATAACAAAACTTTACACCAAAAAAATCGCCACAAATAGACTTTCCGGTGTCTACCGGTCATATAGTCACTAAATTAAAGCAAAAAAAATTTCATGATTTTTTTCGATGTTTGACATCGACGGCTGGGGTTTGGGGTTTTCACGGATCATCGCGCCTAACCGTATATTATGAATTGATGAAGATTGCACCATTAAAGACAGTAAACGGAAATCTGAAACATCCATGACATTCAAATAGTCTCTATCTTTATGGTAATTGGCCAAAAAGCCTCGATTTCGAGAATTTTTTGGAACCGATTTCATGCGATCTGACGTTTTTTGAGTGGTCTATTTTGCGATTTATTCAGTCCGGTCAAAGGCTTACAGAAAACAAAGCCATCTGGCATGAAGCCAGCAGTCTGGTCTATAAAACCCAAGTATCGCATCTCTGCTTTTATTTGTAGCGAGCTCGCTATTGCAACGTTTACGTGTTTTTGGTGCGACCAACCCCTAGGCCGAATGGGCCAAAATCGACAAATCGACAAATTCCGTCAAATTCCGTCAGACTTTGTCTAGATGAAAAGGCCACCGGCTAAAACATCGTAAGCCATCTCAAAGTCGCTACTGACCAGCGTAAACCGTACTTTTCTCACCATTATATGTGTCATTAGTGAGAGACGAGAACACTATTGAGACTGGCCATTGTGTCGGTGATTGCTTCCATTTTACTCCCAGATGTCACAGAGAGGCTAGAAGATGCAACCAAAGCGTAATCTTTATTCACTATTGGCAATATCTCCAATTGTTTTGTAGATTGCTCTCAAAGGCAAGACTTGACTCATGGATTCCGACAGCATCATGTCTCACCACCTTACGTACCATTCTACGTTTACATTCTCATTCTGTTATGTATTCGATATGGTATATCAATTATCACATGGTTCGGGGTACTGTTTACAGGTAACCCACTTGACTTCAACGACCTTAATATCGTTGGCCTCCAGTTGAGAATCATGGCATCAGGCCCTTCATGGACTCATACCAAGTAAAACAATCGACTACACAAAATCCCGAATATGGAACTAGCCAACAAAAGATACAAAGTAGAGGCTATACTTATATGAGTACAACACTATTGAGTTGAACAGATGTTGATGAAGATGAGATTGGGATAAGCTGAAAGCTCGCGATAATAATCGACAAATGTGCCGACATGAACGGTTTGTTTACTCCTTACTCCAAGCAACTTTCTGTATAAAGCGTTAGTCACTCATTGCGGCGGCGTCAACCGTTCGTTGAACATGACACCAATGTTCGAACCATCAAAAATGGAAAGGTCTTGTCATCCACCGTTACTTTCGTTGACTTCGCTTCCAAGATCGTTGAAGTTCTCTACACCACTGAAAAAAACATTAACATGCCTCCAATGACCAGCACCCCCAGTTGTCATGTACTGAATGAAACAGTGAGAAGATCCGGTGAAAATCGCCACTAAATTCGAGGCGTAGCTGCTGGTATACATTGAACATCAAAAGTTGTTCATTATGTTAAAAGTATCTCACTTTGATTACAACGATGAGTGAGCCTTGGCGTTATATTTTTCAGATTATACATCATTTTGGTAGAATTGTTGCATTTTCATCATTTACCGTAAAGCAATAAAAAATGAGATTTCTAGCTAACAATCAAACTAAAAGTAGAGCCTACAACAGTTTTGGCGTCTCGCTTTGACAGTGAGTTAAAAGTGAAAAAGATTAAAAAAGGAAATTGAGGCAGACAGGATTTGAACCTGCAACCCTTCGATCTGGAGTCGAAAGCTCTACCGTTGAGCCACTGCCCCACTCCTAAAAAATTCCGCATTTGTGAAGAGCCAATGGTACAGTAACTAGCACTATTGAAGGTCCTGAGACTACTAGGGAGTATTAGTGCATTGTATTCAACCAGATTGAAACGCTCTATATAATATCATAGGTCCTCGATACAGAAAACCGAAAACAGCTCGCCAATCTACGATATTGTCATTTTCCCAAATAATCTCCATACTAATGGGCCTTATTGGGACAATGCAGCTTATAGTGGCCCGGTTGACCACAGGCATAACACGTCGGCACATCTCCAGGGACTTTCTCCATCTGCTTAACTCTTGCACGACGAGATCGCCTGCTTCTGGGTTGCGCAGGACCCATCGGAGCATTGGGATTGTGCGAGGGTTTAGCAGCCACGGGTGCCTTGGGCATAGACTTCGCTGGAGCATTAGCGACGTGGCCAGGATGTGCTGGAGCATTAGCGATATGGCCAGGATTTGCTGGAGCATTAGCGATGTGGCCAGGATTTGCTGGAGCACTGACGACCTGACCAGGCGTTGCTGTAGCATTAGCGGTGTTGTGAGGCGTTGTAGAGTTGTGAGTTGTAGGCGCCGGGGAAGCCTCTGCCAGGACAACCTCAGGAGAATTGGTGCGACCAGCCGCCGCCGCCGCCGCCGATAAGCTCATCGCCTGCTTCATCTGATGAGGATACAGATACCTAGAATCCACCGCACGATCCATCTCCATCAAATGCTGAAGAGATTGCGTCGCTGGCACCTTCCACCAGTCAGGCTTCTCCCTCAGTATTTGTTTGATCCGGTTAACCCCATAGATAAGCACGGTCCGCCACGTCCCCGTGATGAGCAACGGTAAAAACAGCAGTGCCATTGTCGAATACAATGGTAACTGCTGCATATCGTAAAATACCTGGTTGTGAGTAAGATGAGCAAGCTGAATGCTGCTCAATTCGTCGACATGATGGAAAGAATACATCTTTGCCATGAGCATTGCGGGTGTTACCACACCCAACGTGAGCAAAGCCAGCTGGAAGTCTTCTACTGTCCGGCATTGCTTTAGCTGATCCCATTTCCCGGCCTTCCACTCGGGAACCTCGTAAAGCTTGAGCTTTTGCGTAATGGCGTTGGCGAGCACTTGCGCTTTTGATGGCGTCAATTCGCCCCTGCCACCCGGATCCAAAAGACCAAATACCGCATGTATCAGGTCCTTAAACCGAATATACTGGCTGTACTGAACAAGCAATTCTTCAAAATCATCACTGGCTAACCTCGGGTTCCACTCCGAGTGTAATAGCCCTAACAGCTGGACATAACACTGTCCAAGCATATCGTAGTCATCAGCATCATTATCAGCATTAGCATTACCAGTATTACTTTTAGCAGCAACAACAACAGCATTAGAATTAGCACTGTCATGGGCATTGGCATTTGCATAATGATCATTGTCATTAGCATTCACCTTAGCATTCACATTAGCATTGGCATTATCAGCTGCATTAACGCTGGCAGCCTTAGCGACAGGTATGCTAGTATCGACAGAATCCGAAGGATATTTCATCTTTTTCATGAGTTTCTCGTCATCCGGTTCTTCCTTGATTGGAGTACTACTGTCAGCGTCATCAGTTGCGCCAAAAGGTCTCTTGGGAATCCGATAATACCCGTTGGCGTCAATATCATTGGGAGCGCTGTACCAAGTAGTAGTAGTGCCGTCAGGACCTATCACCCGGTCTCGGGACCTGCTTTGGCCGACCATCAATTGATAAGGGATTCTTCTAAATGCTCACTCTATTAACAAAGTGGATGTCATCCACGTGACTAGAATATTTCCCGCGAAGTATAGTGGGTGGCATGATACAGTACTTAAGAAAACCCATCAGTTATATACACCACCATCGAAAGTTTAGACTTACATTTCCTCGAGATAAGGATCTTCGGGAATCTGAGCATAAATTGTTTGAAAAAGACGTGTAGTGATATCGTCATGCGAAAGATTTCATGCTGAGATTGTTACAGCGCACCAAACTTATTTCGCACCATGTTCACCAAAATCTCACCACGACACATACGCTATTGATTCCGCCAATGACTGCCATTGACTGAAGTGATTACAACACCACCACGACTACCTTAACGTTTAGCATGCTGAATGGAATACGGTTCAGACAAAGCGGGAAACATAAGCTTACTTGGTAACACTTTGAGGAAACAGAATGCCATTAAGTTGCTACTTCACTGCTGGACAAAACGACGGATTCTTGAAGCAATTAACAAGCCATCACTTGCGGGAGACTCGTAATATGGATGTGGACTATACCACACATGTCCAACGGTTGACCTGCCCTTAGCATCAATCTTGTTTCGAAGAAACAACTGAACCACTTGTTCATTAAGGGACCAATAAGGAGCTGCGGAATAAATCTGACGTTACTGTTGAATCTTCCACCCACAGCGAAGAACAGTAGCCAAATGTACTGATTACCGCATAAACTTTGCCAACTGAGTTG
Organism: Diutina pseudorugosa; assembly: GCA_030580175.1. NCBI lineage: Eukaryota > Fungi > Ascomycota > Pichiomycetes > Serinales > Debaryomycetaceae > Diutina > Diutina pseudorugosa. The sequence goes on from JAKTSL010000060.1 coordinate 58,988, forward strand.
ATCAGGAACGGCTACCGGAAAACTTCCCTCTACTGGAAGTGCCATCATTGTTTAAGTGAGCTATGGTCTTCATCTCCGTGACTTACCATCGAATTTGGGGTTTCCTGATCTTCTAAGCCTTTTATCTCCATCCGACTCCAAGTTGATGTGACTGATTCTATGATCAATTCAACGAAGTTAGGACAAAGTGGTTTGGTCCACCGAGGAGAATGTCGTGCATAGTTTCATTGTGCAGCCCGCCATCACGTTCCAAGCTCCGCTCAGTATTCATCATTGACTTTGATGTTGCCGCTTACAATCTGTGCAATTCGCTGGTTATCATTGCAGGCTTTGTATCGGACTGGCAGTGGTGATGGCGTCCAAATGAAACTCAGTTGCAATAAGAAGAGACAGAAGAAGAGGTAGATGAAGGAAGATTTTCATGTATATCTATCATGCATCATGAAGAAACGGTCAGATTATTCCCACCACTAGTTTTTTACAGGTCAAGTGTGCCCCCCCCGCCTTCACCCCTGATGCTTTTCTATCAGGTTTCGCAGGAAGAAAAGAGACAGGGCTCATGCTTCGTTTACGTGCATAAGCCTCAGTGGCGATTGAGGCGGGTATATAAAGTCCAGCATCTGCTTCGTTTTTTCCTCACTTTCCTTCAACACCGTCAATGCCAAAGGTCGACCTTCCGTGCCATTATTGTGATCAGTGGTACCCTAGTGGATCTGCCCGACGCCAGCATGTCCGCAACTCCCACGAGAACCTAATGTGTAAGTGCATCTTCCAAGGGTGTGTGAGGAAGTTTCAAACCGTGGTTGACATGGCCCAGCACTACATCGCGAGCCATCAACAAAGGATCCCTGACGGTAAGAAGCTGAAGAGGAGGAAGAAGAAGGCTCAGCGCATGGCCTCATTGCAATCGGCAGACGATTCTTTGCAATTGCTGATGACGAACTTGCCCCCGTCTTACCCATTGGGTCGCACCGTTACTCGTGAATGTTTGGAGAGATTTTCGGGAAATACAACCGGTCAAACGCCATTGACGGTTGCTACCAAAGAAACCGTGAATACAGCTTTGGAATTCACTACTAGCGAATCGGCGTCACGCGACACAAACTCCACCTCCGGCAACAATGTGTCGACGCCCTCCGGTACCCATACCAGACACATTTATGTTCCCAAACCGTCTATCAAAAGAGCCAAGTCGTCAGATCCCAGGTCCCAATCCAAAGTTTACGTGTTTTCGTTGGAACGTTGTATGGAACAACTTGACATCAATGATGATGACGATCCGGTGGCCCCCATTGTGCGATCGCCGTCACCCCAAAATTACAACTACTCGCCGGGGCCATTGCTTCCCAGCCGGACGGGGATTTTGCCTCCGAAACCAACGGGGAATCTGCCTTCGAGACCGCCGGCGACTTTGCCTCCAAGACCGATGATTGAGTGGCCGTCGTCGCCTCGATTAACACTTTGACGACAATCAACATCGTCAACAGTGAATTTACGTCAATGTCGAAAACGCATTGATCTGCATCATCTTTAATATTGGATCACAGGATGATTCAATCGTGGACAACGTAACCCTTTGTTTTTTATGCCTATTCAATTTTAATTGAACGCTTTGTGAGAATGTTTGAATGTTGTGGAGGTCAATCCCACCTAAAGTTAGTCAACGTTGGTTGGTGGCAAATGTTCCAACGTCCATCAAATGTCGGGTTCAGAGTGTTTGGTCGTGAACTAATACTTGGTATATGAACGAGATGACGTCACGACATTGATGCATGGTGTACCCGCCACTGATTGTTAATATTGCCAACTGAAACAGCATGAGCCCCGTTGGGGTGATGTAGTCGTCGTAGTGTTATGGGGAAGGACTGTATCGTCTTTTTGATCGAGGTTTTTGGCATCTTTCAACGTGATCTGTAATTGAATGGTTGTAGGTGAAATAAGTGAATACTACCGGCTTATAGGCATACATTTATATATTTATGATTCAAGCCTTCCGACTAAATTTTTAGGGCTTCACTTCAAGCGTCCCACGCGTTGTCTCGTCAACAACGACGATGATTGTCTTTTCTTTTTATGTGCGACAAATTAACAAGGGGCTTAGCTAGAAAGTAATATGTTCAATAACCAGGATGACTTTCTAGTTTTCAAGCTACCCACCCCGGAAAGTAGGGATATTTTTGCGAGCTTCTTGGTCTACGGTACCGAAAGTTGACATCAACCTAAGATCAAGATCAATCTGATTGAAAGCGCCACTAAACGAAATACGAGGGGGCTTAGAGATGATTTGACGATGGCGATAATAGGGTATGTGGGGAAATTCTTCCACTCCTTAAATTAATTTCACCTCGTTGAATTAACGACAAGCTGTGTCGCAGAATCAAGTACTCTCCCTGCTCCAAATCTTCATTTGGAATCTTTACCTTGACTAGTTTTGTTGATAGGGCCGAATTGATCGCCCACTACCAAAGCCATGATGACACACAACGAACACTCTCAGTTGCAATCGCCTGAGGGGTACAGCTGCTGAACGTCTGCTCGTCATTTAGTCGTGAAATTTCATATAGAGCTTATTGCAAATCGAGTCAATATCTCTTAGCGCTGTGACGAAATTTGTTATTTGGCTAGTCAATCACTAGCAAAAATAGTTACCAATCAGCGCGAAATTGTTACGAAGGTTGATTTTGGTGGTGACTTTTCATTGCCCACGCGAACTCAATGGAAGTCAGATTTCAACGGTACTAAGCTCTATCCGTCGCAAGAATTCAACTTGAAAATGCCGCTACAAGACATACAGACACCAACAAGAATGCTGTTAACTTGGACCGGGAGAGAGTTAGACATTGGTACGAGAAACTACTCGCACTCTTTCATTTTCTTTGTAAAAACACAATGTGGGAGTCAATGCATTATTGCATTGGTTTGCTAGTGCAAATGACCAATTGACTTATGATGAATCAATTACTAACAACAATTGACTCCCGTTGGATGGTTCATGTCAATTTTATTTTTCGTGAACTTTCACTCTGTGGTGTTCCCCTGGAAATCGCCGAGGAAAGTTTAGTAAGACCATGACTCCATTTAATGTTGAAAATGCGCTGATTTCATTTCAACATCTTGTCCGTTGATAGCTGGTTACCTCCATCATTTAACCAACCCTTTTCCAACCATGACTAAAGGTCGGGGAAACAGTCGAGGCAACAGTCGGAGCAACAATCGCCGCAAGCCTGCTGCCACGGTTGTTGATGAAAGTGTCATTATCGCAACCAGCAAGTGTTTGCACGAACTGTACGCTCATGCTGATGCTATTCACATTCAAAACACGCTTCGTATGGTGGGTTTGCCGTTTGATCTCGAGCAAATTCAAAATGTTTTCTGTCGAGTGTGTCAAGAAAGCAGAAAATACCCAATGCATCCTACTTTTGACTGCTTGGTGACAAAGCCGATGCAGAAAGTGCTTGTTGACGTGGCTCACTTACCAGGGGTGGTCAGATCTGATCCCAAGACCCAGGTATTGTTGAAATGTGTCTTCTTGTATGATTTTGGCAGCGGGTTCTACCTTGTCCGCCGGGCCGATCACCTGTACAATATACTCCAAGCAGTTTTTGAGTTGCTGAAGTTAGCACACAAACAAGGCAGTTACGGGACGACGATTAGAAAGTCCGCTAATGTTGTAAAAGAGTTAACTTTCCGGTGTGAAGATGTTAGGACCTGGAGTGGCGACGGCTTCGACAAATCCCATCATGCCATTCGTCGTCTTCGTAACTTTGCTCACGGTGCTGCCAGTCTCAGCAAAGCTGAATTTGACAATATGTGCTGGTCTACTGCTCTTGGTGGCACTGTCCCTGTTAAGTTGCAAACTACATCTAAAACAGAGCCACGGTTACACCTGGTGTTTTTGGACAAAAGCAAGAAGCTACTTAAAACTCTGGGACTTCCCGAGCGCTTTTCCACTTACGCCGCTATGCATTTTGCCGATATTCACAACATGATGGCAGACAATCGGCCTGAATTTGAGTCTGATAAACTGCCCTATGAAAAACATTGCGGAAGAAAGCATCGCCTCGAGCGAGTCGATCCGTTTGGATGCTTGATTAGATTTCTGGACGGCAATGGACCAACTCGCCTGGGGTTACTTTTAGGGTACGGTCGCGCTAGAAGTCTCGATGTGGTTGATTACTACACTCAAGAAATCACGACAATTGAGGGTGCTGGGATGCCATCAACCACATGATTGGATGTAAGTGGGTTTATAGCGTATACTACGGTAATTAACAAATAAATCATGTTGTTCTCGTAGCCCAGTTTCATACTTTAATTGAGGAAAACTAGATATTTTAGCTATTTTCTATATTTAAAGACCCGCATGGAGTAAAGCTATATAATTAAAGACACCCTTGTAATCCTCTGATACCAAAATTACTAGATTAAGTGTATTTGTGTTTGTAAAATAGAGAAATTGCATTTGGCGTTTTCCTTTGGAAAGTACCAACATGCGACATTCACGTTTCTTTTATTAAGCCTTTATGGCCAAGTGGTAAGGCACCTCACTAGTAATGAGGAGATCGTCAGTTCGAATCTGGCTGAAGGCATGTCTTTTTTAGCTACAGGCGAAACAACCCTTTTATTTTTACTAACTCTTTTCAACCGAATCAATCACATTCAATGCATTACTTTCATCTACTTCACTAGTTGTGTTTTCACAGTAGCTAATCTGGCAATGAGATGATAACCATGCGCATGTCGTCGCATCGATGTATTCGGTAGTTAGTGAGCTCAGAAAGGAGTCTCTCTCTCTCCGTAACCGATTGCAGCTGGTGATCTATGATAGCAAATACGTGACCAGTCTTGATTTGTCTGTTCCTATTATTGCTAACGAGCGCTGTGGACTTTGGTATGTACCTCATCCCGATGGCACTTGTTATTTCAAACTGACGGATGGCCACAATGAAGTGTGGAATTTCAGTCAACGACGACTCAATCTACAGTTGTTTGATCACTTGAAACAACACCAGGGGTTTGCCATTGTTGACTCAACAAGAAAAGGAAAACTTATGCCCGATGCTTTATCCAAGACGATTGCCATTTGGATTGCCGTGATGAATGGCATTAACCCTAATGTACACGATGCCACCTTGATAACACCCACGGAATTGATATCTCCATCAATTCACTCCCAAATGGATGTTAAAATCAAAGGCTTTATCGCCCAAGCTCGAGACTTGATTCCAAACCTGACATTCGATGGCATTGACAAGCCCATGTATCCCATATGGATCTATCCCGGAAAGCTGGTTCCTACTCCACCTCTGAATGTGTATCCTGTGTATTTGGTCACAGCCTCCAAGAAGGCAGCGGCTACGCAAAGAGTTACCAACGAGGGAACTCTGTGGTATTACATCCAGGGAAGTGGAGATGATCATGAGCTATGGGCTACGGATTTACCGTTTCTTCTGCCACAAGTGTTTTGGGACGTTTACCCTGAACTCTGTGGAGACAATGGTTACTTGGATGAGTATTCTGGTTCGGAATTGGTCGATATGATTACTTGGGTCCATGAACGACGAAACAAACGTCAACAAGAACAACTTGAAGCCGATATAACGCTGTTAAAGGTGACAAAACTTGGAGCCACTGGGTTAGGCTATGCTCAGATTACCCATAACGTTCCTTATGCTCAACTTATACGAGAATATCCTCAATATCAAATTGTGATACTTTCTAAAAACCACCAAGTGTTGGAAATCCCAAAAGAGTCTGTGGTTATTAATTATGCTGTGGATGAGGGTAAGAAAGGAGCTAAACAACTTCGGGATATCCTACCTAAGCTTATCCCCAAACTTGGATCTCAAGTAATTGTTGCCTGTGATACGGGTAAGGATCTTTGTATTGGAGTCATTCTTGTGCTTCTAGCTCAACGATACACTACAGAATGGCAACGGCTAGAGCAACCACCTCACATCAACAAGGACACCATCAAGCAGCACTTGGCTCGGATCCAAGGGGTTAATCCTCTGAGAAATACCCTTCAGAGTGTCAATGCGTACTTGATGTAATTTCCACCTAACCCAATAGCATAGATGATTATATATTCACATAAAGCGGTAAGGCTATTCACAAGAATACCACAATCACAGATTGCGATGAATTATACGATTCATGTCGTCGATCTCGCGACGAATGCTAATCAAGTGGCTGATCAGAGGCGCGGCACGTGGGGTCAACCCAAAGTCGCCGTCGAGCCCTTCGAGAGGAGGAGCATTGACGAGGAAGGTGGAGTGGTAGCGGGCAAAGAGCCATGCCACTCGCATGTAGATTTGTCGCAACCCATTAAGGTAGATTTGCTTACCGGGCTGGTTGGCAAAGCGGACGGAAAAGGTGCCGAATTCGTCTTCAAATCGGCGCAACAAGTCCTTAAGTTTGCCGTCACTGAAGTAGCGGAAGAACTGTACCACAAGCACCAATTGCTCCTTATAGGAGCCGGAACTGGTGATGGTGGCAATCAGGCGAGCCCGAAGTGGGTTCCCTACCGATTGTGAGCTGGAGGAGTGGTGGTACTCAAGATCGCGGACGTTAACCACCAGCAGATGGGTCAGACTCGGCTGCGAGCTCATGCTAAGATGATTGGTCAAGTAAGTGGAAAGATCGGCCACAAAATAGTCCAATTCCCGATGGAACAGTTCGGGACCATCAACCACCAGCTGGATCGACCGCACTGTAAGGAGATAATTGACACAGTAGAGCCAGGCAATCTCCCGTCTCTCTCGGCTTTTCGGGTGTTGCTTAAGACCCCGAGGTGCTGCTCGAGGATTGCGTTCCGGGTCATCATAGCCTAGGTCTTGGTGGCCATTACCGGGGTAAGCGCGACGATCGTTATGGGCCATCCAGTGAGCCGTAGCCGACGCTCGCAGAGCTTCCGGGTCGGAGTTAGCTTCGGGGATGGGAGCTTCTTGTTGATAAAGATCAAGGGAAAGGTGAGGCATGGCGAGGAGCACCTTAAAGTAGGGGTCGGCATCGGGAGCCACAGGGTCGGCTTGATTGAGAGCCATGCGATATTGTACCAAGTTGAATGCCATGTAGCGATAGAACATGTCCAAATCCTTAAAGTCACACACTCTGGCGGTGACGGCGGTGATCCCTGTTCGCGGCAGCCATCGCTTATTGTCAACAAACCGTACCACAAGCTGAGATTGACCCATGTAGTAAGTGGTGGCGAGAAACTTGGCGACAACACCAAAGTATTTGAGCTCGACGTCAGCTGTATCGTAGAGGATATCCAGGACCGTTTGAAGTAAGCGATCACAGTTATCCAAAAACCGCGCCTCTTCCAGCCGATCCATCGTTACCAATTCAAGGATGTTTTCGAGCAAATGGGCCACTTCCAGCACCACGGGTTTGAATTTCCAGTAGCGATCAGAGATTTGCATGAAACTCAGTAACCATCGCTGGACGTGGAAGCTCACATCGGCGTTTATCTTGCCCAAGCTAGCACCAATGGCTCCAAGGTCACGCGACGTCGACAGCGTCGTTCCCACAAGCTTCAGATAGTAGTTGTTGTATTTAACGAGAATATCAAGCACGGTGGACGTTTGGAATAGTAGTTGAAGCACCAGGCGATCGTCGCTAGCGTTGAGCGTGGCGATTTCAACTGCGGTATCGGAAAGAAGAGTCACTCGGTCGGCAAATACCAGGACAGCAACGTCATCCAGTAACGCGCTGACGTGGGCGGAGTCCTTTTGCGCCTTGACGAGGTCATCGACGAACTTGGCCAGCACCTCAGTCATTAGGGGGGGTTGGGCAACTAGCTGCGAACACGGTCAAGTAATGAAGGCAGCAAAAGCTGGTAGATTGAAAATGAAGACAATGAGACGATGGTAGTGATCTCAAATGTCTTTAATTGGATGATATGGAGTGTGGGGTGGAGACGGTTGGTAAGGGGTTGACGACCTCGTAATGTAAGCGGTGATATCGCCAGATTCGATCGTAAGTCATGTGACCAAGAATAGTGGAGAATGATAAAGGACGATAATAAGGTAGATAAATATGATTGATTGCGAAGTTCAATTGTTTGAAAAGTGTGATTAGAGTCCTTGGTTAACGAATAAGTTATTGGATGATGAATTGGTTTTGATGAAATCAATGGGTTTACAATAGTAGTGCTCACTGACTATAAAAGCTACAAGCCACAAAGCTTTAAGCAATTAAATAAAAAAAATTCTCTACCATAGACATGAAAAGATAGTTTATATTTATTTGATCAAAAGACTAAACATCTTCTTCTATTTTCTAGTATTTTTTTCAATTATTTACAGTGTAAATGCTGCCTTGTACAAGTAAAAGTCCGACGCGCGGGAACTGCCGAAAACGCTAGTGATAACCCCACCGCGACCCATGTCATCTCACCCATACCAACGAGACCGTTATGGCCAGCGAGGACGAGGCCGAGGTGGTGGTGGCTATGGCGGTTACCAGAGAGATTCCCCAGGTGGTTCTCGCCTGTCCCTGGGTCGGGGCGGACGTTCCTCCGATCACTACGGTTCTGGTAATGGCGGCTATAGTGGGAATAACTCCTACTACGGGTCTGCCAACGTCAATCGAGTGAGGAAACCGGGTCATGGAGGGGGACGAGGCCATGGCTACGGTAACGGCCAGAATAATCACCAGGTGTGGATGGGAGAGGTGGACTCGCAGTGGAGTGAAGCTGATATCCGCACCATCTTCCAGCAGTTAGGGCTTGATCCAATATTTATCCGGCTTCCCAAGGACCGGGGAACCACAGGACGCAGTTTCTGCTTTGTTAATTTTGCCACCAAGGAATTGGCGGCTCAGGCCATTGAGAAATCGGGTCAAGCGGTACCGGGCCATCCCGGTCATTACCTCAAGCTTAACTGGGCTGCCGGTAGCACGGGGGACACCAAGGACCCCGACGACCGTCGCCTGGGTCGAGGGATGAAGAATGCTGGTGGTGATGTCACTAATTCGGTGTATATCCCCCATATTGGTAGTCTTCAGGAACAAGACATTTTCGATGCGTTTAACGCCAAGTACCCCATGCAAATCCGTCAGGTCAAGCTCGACCACGTGCCGATGACAGCGAGAGACGACCATGGTCACCGTAATAGTCGTCACGGAGCTATTGTCCGCTTCACCTCAGCTGAAGCCGCCAAACGAGCTGCGGCGGAGATGAATGACGTCACCATTAATGGAATTACCATCTCCGTGCACATGATGGATGGTTCCAGCACCCAGAGAGTCGACTACTCGCGGATTGCTACCCCACAAACCCATCCTCCTCTTACTCGCCACACCGACCCCTTCAACACCACCGTGTGCGTAACCACCGCTGGCAACGCCGGCAGCGCCATGAGTGTGCTCGGCGCTCGTTACCTTCGCAGCCATTTTGGATATTATGGGGCTATTATTGCTGTCACTACCACCGCTAACGATGGCGTCAATATCGTGTACCGGTTCCGGGGCGACGCCCAGCGAGCCTTACTAGGAGAGCACGGCGCCGCCGTTAACGGCGTCCAGTTGCGGTTGACGTGGGGAAACGCTCCTGAGGTGGATACGTCGAAGCTTCCGAAATCGCCCGTGTACGGCGTTGATGACGAGCTGGGCGAGGTGGGTCTCCGAGACGCTAGCGAACCCCACAGTAACCTCGGGTACGTGCGCCACAAAGTCGCTATTCTCGACGCATGGAATGCCATCGACAACTAGCCACGTGGGGGTCTTACGTGGAGTTGGAGGATATACCTTTAAACCGGATTATCTTAGGTACCGATGAATGCTCGCTTCCTTAAACTCTCCAAGATGCAGCAGCAGTTTCTCCGGCAGCGGTAAGGACCAAAGCACACTCCCCACCATGCACCATATTCCATTATTGTCATTATTCCTTTCCCAACAATAAAATTCCGTGCGGGGGAAACTGTCCTCGGTGTCGTGTTGCTACCTAGGTCCCCACCTAACGACAAATCCGAGCCACTACCCCCAGCGTCACGTCAACCACTATTCTCGGAAAGATGTGTCCCCTCAGTTGCGAGCGTGCAAATGCCGTCGGCCGCGATGCGAGCCGATCCAGCCGCGATATCTCATTGGAGCATGGCGGAGGTTCTCGCCCTGCGCGGCTCCAGACACTGGCCCGATTGGGATTAGGCTGCATTGTCTATATTTTTCCCCACACAGGACGGCTAACTCGGTCGCCGGTGGTTGATGGCGTTGGTCGTTGTGGCAAGGGCAAATGTGGGGAGAGGCCGACACCGACACCGTGGGGGGCGCAGTTTTGACGTTTTTGGGGTGGTGACGATCCTAATGCAGTCGCCGATAAGCTGGCGTTTGTGGTTATCATTCGGTTATCACCGCCCCCCATTGTGCTGTCAAACTTTTTGTCGCTCCGATTCCGGTGACTATCGTCCGGCTTACGTCCGACTTACGTAAGTCGGCATTGTCAAGGTAGCGACTCATCGCGGGGTAAAGAAAATACGCAAACACGCCACGGCGCCGTGGAGACTATGCAGTAATCCCCCGGCGGTCACAGGGTTCAAAGTTTACCATCTGGGGCAAAGCCACCACCTCCGTCACTGATTAAGTCAATCTATTTGGTGGTTACTTACACGGCTAGTGCCGTTGCCAAGGTCTAAATGATAAACCCGGTCGCCAAGACTTACTAGCGGTAAGGGGACCCTTCTTTTTTCTCCATCAAAAAAAAGACTAGGTGCATCGGAATAGATGTCGTATTCTCCGAGGACTCAAGCGGCTAGCAAGGCAACCGGTATTTTTTAAGGTTTTTTTTTCTTTATTGATTGGACAGCCCTGGACGATGCATAGCTTCACCCCAGCGGAATCGGTGCTTATAAATGGACTGGCAATTCTCTCCTTATATCGTTGTCTATCCTTTGTCCAGCTTCCAGTGGGATTTTTATTAACCTAAATAAAGTGTCCAGATGACTGCTGCGGAAACTGCTGCTGATACCTACGAGATCACCGAGAAGGACGTGGCTCTCCACAACAAGAACGTGGTGAGACCACCGACGTTAACTGCTAAGGCTATTGGCCAGTATCTCTTGCTGCGTCCCAAGAGTCTCTTCATTACTAAGGACGAGTGGAACGAAATCAATTGGGGAGAAGTCGTCAACCCGTTCAAACCATTGTACAACATGAACCGCCACCAGTGGAACATGTTTGGCTTGGGGCTCGTGGCGTGGACGTGGGATGCTTTTGACTACTTTATCACTTCGCTTAACCTCCACGCCATCTCCAAACAGTTGAATTGTTCGGTAGAGGAGATTACTTGGGGGATGACTCTTGTGCTCATGTTTCGGTCGCTCGGGGCGGTGCTCGGCGGGGTGTTTGCCGACGCCTATTCCAAAAGATGGGCGTACATTGTCATTATGATCTTGCTTTCGGTGCTCCAAATCGGCACTGCCAACGTCCACTCCTACGCGCTGTTTCTCGCGGTCAAGGCGTTGTTTGGCATTGCCATGGGGTCGGTGTACGGGGTGGCGATGTCGACGGCGTTGGACGACGCCGATAAGCTGGCCCGGGGGGTGTTGTCGGGGTTGTACCAGGAAGGGTACGCTTTGGGTAAGTATGATTTCCCGTTTCTGTCCGTCATTTCCACGTCAAATGACGATGGTTTAACCATTAAACAATGGCTTTTGTGCTCAGTCACTAATCGCTTTTGTGGGGTTGGTCCTCGGTTGACAACAATCACTAACATTATCTAGGAAACTTGCTCTGCGTGGCTTTTAACCGAGGCATCGGCTTCGGCACCAGCTTGCCCTATGGTGGCTGGAGAAACATGCACTACTTCTCCGCCGGTGTCCCCGTACTCTTCATTATCTGGCGGTTCTTTTCTCCGGAAACCGATGCGTTTAAACGGATTAAGGAGGCTCGCAAGGCCGAAACCACAACCGCTCGGCAAAAGCGGCGCCAATTCTTACTGGATTTCGGCAATATGTTGCGCAAATACTGGTTAATCACCGTGTTTCTCGTGTTGTGTATGTCGGGGATGAACTTCTCATCGCACGGGTCCCAGGACATGTTCCCCACGTTGTTAACGGCTCAGTACGGGTACCTGGCCGATCGGCTGACGGTGACCAATGCTGTAGCTAATTTGGGAGCCATCTTTGGTGGGTTTATCTTTGGTCACTTGTCTAACTTCTTTGGACGGAGATTGATGATCATTGTCGCTTCCGTGCTTGGTGGAGCGTGTATCTACCCTTGGGCATTCATTCTGGGCTCGGGAATCAATGCTGGCGCCTTCTGGCTTCAAGCCGGGGTTCAAGGGGCGTGGGGGGTAGTTCCTGCTTATCTCATGGAGCTTTGTGATCCTCGATTTGCCACGTTGGTGGCGGGGACGGCGTATCAGCTCGGTAACTTGTGTTCGTCGGCGCTGAGCACCATCGAGGCTACCATCTCCAAACACTTCCCCATTTACAATCCTGACGGCTCGTTCAAAGTGTATGACTACGGCAAGACGATGGCCATCTTTATGGGTGCAGTATTTGCCTATAACATTGTCATTTTCTTCCTTGGTCCCGAATACCGCCACGCGTCGTTGGATGTCGATAGAGACCGGGTTCTCGATGCTTCTGGCCACGACGACCGTTATGACCACGAAGATCCCCGCGAGTCGGGCTCCATCGCCGAAAGTGATCGCGTCGAATTTAAGGTGTAAATGGAAATTGGGTTGTCAAACGATCGGTAGACTAACTGTTAGATTGTAGTTAATGAGAGCTCCCTGGGGGAGTTTAGTTTATGTTTTTTTCGTTAATGAATTATCACGTTAAGCTATGATAGAAAAGTGTGACCTGTTATCATTTGATAGGAGAACCCTTGCATATGTCGGCAATCGTTCCCTTCTATTGTCTCTTTCAAGGTATAAGTTTTTCCGAGCAAGGTTAGTGTGAGTATGACTCGTGTCCAGTAATGGAAAGATGACTCGGGCCAATAACCAGAAAGTTTGTGCACCAGACCGTACAAACAATACAACAAGAAACCAAGAAAAAATCCGATTGGTGGACAAGGCCAATTACTCAGCGTTGGCTGATGTCGCCTGATTTGCCGTTTGGTTGGCGGCTGCTGGTCGAAGCACGTCACCCAACAATCTGCAGCCGTCCGCTTACGCAAGCGGGTGGGAAGGGCAAGCATCATTTACGATCAATTGACCTTTGCCAACTGCGGTAAACGACACGAATCCCCCAAACCAGGATTAACAATGAAATCAAGTGGTTAGAGCTTGTATTGAACAATCACTTGATCTACTCAGATCGAAATTGTGTGCATAGTTACTTTGCTCGTTACTGTACTTTTATTGTGCTCACTATAATTTACTCACTGTCTATGATATCTCAATAACATCCACTTACAGTCACTCAAAGTCACTAAAAACAGCTGATATTACGCCTACCATTACTGTAATCACAACGCCAAAACATTAGACCGGTTTTTTCAGTCAACAACACACCCACTACTTCCCCCTCTCTCCCACCATCAATCGTTTGGCGACCGCGAAAAAGTCCTGCCATGATTGCCATAGACTTTGCCTTCAACGAATGGCGGTGGCAATGGCAGATCTCCACCACATTTGTCCTCGGAGTCATTGTCCCCTGTGTCTACTACATCTGGGCCAAGTACATCTCCCACTCGCCCAATCGTCACAACAAACTTGAGGAACCATTCAAGGTGCTGGTCAAAGTACCCGACGAGGCCAAGCCCCACTGGAAGGGAAAACGGCTTTATCAACCATCGATTCGAAGCGAAGATGATCCTAACAAGATCCAGGCCTATTGTCCCGCTACGGGGCAGTTTCTCGGGTCGTTTGCTCCCACCACTCCCGAGGAAATGGACGCTCAGATCGCCGCCGCTGCCAAGGCTCAGCAACTGTGGAAACACTCGTCGTTTACTACTCGACGTAAGGCGCTCAAGACGCTTGCCCGGTACATTTTAACCCACCAAACGGAGATTGCTCGGGTCGCTTGTCGAGACCTGGGGAAAACCAAGCTTGATGCGCTGATGGGGGAGATTATGGTCACGTTGGAAAAGATCAATTGGATCGTGGCTCATGGCGAACGAGCGTTGAGACCGCTGGTGCGTCCTGGCCCTTCCAATTGGTTGATTGGGCTTATGAAGGCCGCCGAAGTTCGCTACGAACCCTTGGGCGTGGTGGCAGCGATGGTGCTGTGGAACTACCCGTTCCATAACCTTATGGGTCCCATCATCGCCGCGTTGTTTACCGGGAACGCCATCGTCGTCAAGTGTAGCGAACAGGTGGTGTGGCTGTCGCGATGGTTTATCCTGTTGGTGAGAACCACGCTTAAGGCGATGGATATCGACGAAAACTTGGTGCAATTGTGCTACTGTTTCCCGCAAGACGCTGACCATTTTACGTCGCACCCGGGACTTAGTCACATCACTTTCATTGGATCGCAACCAGTGGCCAAACACGTCGTCGCCGCAGCGCTGAAGCAATTGACTCCCTGTGTGGTGGAATTGGGTGGTAAAGACGCGTGTGTTGTTCTTGATCTGGTCAAGGATATCGACGCCTTGGCTAGTGTCATTATGAGAGGTACCTTCCAAAGTGCGGGACAGAACTGTATTGGTATCGAACGGGTGATCGCCTTGCCCAAGCTGTACACTCAACTTAAACATATCTTTGCTCGTCGTGTTCCCGAGTTGCGGGTAGGGCTGGATATTGATCAGTTGGATGAAATTGACGTTGGAGCCATGATCTCGTCGCTGCGGTTCGATCAGCTTGAACTGCTCATTAATGATGCTGTAGCTCAGGGAGCCGAGCTTGTATGTGGTGGAAAACGCTACAATCACCCTAATTATCCTCAAGGCCACTACTTTGAACCGACACTTCTCACTGGTGTTACTTCGGAAATGAGAATTTTCCACGAAGAAGTATTTGGTCCCATATTGACAATGATCGAAGCTAAGGATGTTGACGATGCCGTTCGTCTTGCTAATGCTACCGAGTTTGGTTTGGGAGCACTGGTGTTTGGTAGTGACTTTGACGTGCTCAATAAGGTGTGTGATCAGCTTACTGCGGGTAATGTCGCCATTAACGACTTTGCCACCTTCTACGTGGCCCAACTTCCTTTTGGTGGGGTTAAGCAAAGTGGCTACGGTAAATTTGGTGGTGAAGAAGGGCTTCAAGGGCTTTGTACTGCCAAACTGGTGATTCAGGATAAACGCCTTTTCCGAGCCTTGGGAGTACAAACAGCGATCCCGCCACCGTTAGATTACCCGATTAAGGACGATAAAGCGGCGTGGGGATTTGTCTCTGCTCTCAACATTGCTGGTTATGACCAGAGGTTATGGCAAGTGGTGAAATCATTAAAGAAACTCGCCAAGGGTGGCAAGTAAATCAAGAAGAGGAAGAATATGATGGTGATTGATAGTACAAACATTTATAGACCAATCACTCATTAATATCTTATTGTATTATTTGATGATGAAGTTAGCGTATATATAATATATATAAAGATAATTATCACAAAGGGAACGAATTTATTTCCGTTTCCCATTGGTGTGTCTCTGACAAATGATGTATGTTAAAATAGAGAGAGAGGAAGCAACGACAGTTTAGGTGGTGGTGGGGAACTGGGCCTGCCAGATTCGCACGGTTTCATGCTTGGTTTCGTCGTCGGGATACACCCAGTGGCCAAACGTCTCGATGTTGTAGCGGTGGAACCACTCGATGTAGTCGTACCAGATGTTGGCGTAGGCCAGCACGTACATGCGGTACTCGAAGGCGTAGCAGGCGTAGGTGAAGAGGACGCGGAGACTGAGGAGGTGTTTGGCGTAGATAAGCTTCATGAACTCCCCCAGCGACTGGATCATCACCCACTGATAAAGGGCAATCGACGAGTTCATCGCTTGCAGCGTCGCTACCATCGCCAGCATCATCGTCACGGCTCGGATGAGGAGGTCACCGACGGCAGCGTCGTGTTCTCCCGTACGGATATCTTCGAGAAGACTAGCACACCACGGATGGAGAATGGGAGATGTGGTAAGTACAGGAGGTCGGTAGAACAGAGCGAGACGAGTATTCATGAGTACGGGAGCAAAAGTGGCAAAGAACTCGCGCACCCCTTTGATGAAGCTCATATAGTCCAATTCTTGGGTAAACAGCACGAGCGGCACGAGCCGATGGGGATGCACAGTAAGGAATTCAAACACGTACAAGTTACTCACGGCAAGCTCGAGTACTCGCAGCGTGGTGGCGGCGTGCAGCCAGTCGAGTCCAGCCACTTCATCGACTGATTGTTGGACATAGGTTAACGTTGCCAGAAACCCTTCGACGATGCTGAAAACGTCACGTTCAACAATACCATCGTGACTAAGCAAACGGTCGAGCCGATCCGGGTAACATCCCAATAACCGCATTTGTCCGTAAGCCAACGATACTTTACGGGTCATGGGCGATTCCATAAAGAGAGCGGGGAATTGGTAGGAAAACACGGCGCAAATGGGCTCGGTATCTCGCTGGGGAGCGTAGTGGACCTCGATGCGGTAGAGCAAGAAGTTGAGGAGCTCCTGTTCCTGGAGCAGAAGCCCCGTTTGCCGAGAAGGGGCATTGAGCGCCAGCACCACCAATTCCGGCGCTGGCAGTGTCGTTACCGACTGCGTGGTGGAGTCAGAGCCTGGCAGCGGTTCGTCATCGCTAGGATAGACACAGGGCTTGTCTCGAGCTCCACAGTACTCACAGCGGGGACGGGCGAGATCGCATTTGATCTTGAGCTTGCGGCACCCGTGACACGCAAAGCTCCGCTTTGTCATTGTGGAAAAGTGTCAGCAGGTCACGGTCAGGGCCTGGTGGGGAGGGTACGGCGACACTGGGATCTCTCACTAATCTCTGGGTAAATTGTCCCGGACACGATCGCCCTGCACTCGCGCCTCGCGCAGGGTTTTTTTTTTTTACATATTTTTTTTAATTCCCTTACCGCACCCACTTATTTTGGCTGAGTGGTCCTGTCTGGGGAAGTGCCGCTCGACAGTGTTGAGTGTGCGCCAGGTCCCGGAGGCCTTGCCCTGGAGGTTTTCGGACGCGGGTGTCAGGTGTTCTCCGGCAGGGGCAGGTGACACGTTGGTGATCAACCACCTTAAGTACGCGTGGATGGGAAGCATCGCCCGATCCCGGGGTATCTAGGGTCCCCGGGCTCCAAAGTATGGCAAACCCGATTAGGGTCGTTCACATGGGGTGCGGTGGCAAGTGGCCTTCGCAAATCCCGATAAATTAGCGCGGGGCTGCCTATCGTGGGGAGCTAGCGTTTTGGGGGTTATTGTGCTGCATGCAATAACTTTGGGCCGCGCACGCCGGAGGAACCCAACTATTTGTTCCGGCAGCGGGCAGGGGCGGGGGTATAGTGCCGGATAGCCGGCTATCGGAAGCGACGTATATCAAGGCTACCATTTCCGGGACAATTACCAAAAATTCAGGATAACAAACATGATCACCTTACTCTAAACCTGGTCAAATCCAAATTTATTGGCTAAGGGAGGAGGTGGCGGCGATGATGGTATCTTCGTCGATACTATCACTGGGAGTATTGTGGTTGATGGAATCAGCGATGGCCAAGTCGAGGAGTTGAGGTAAATCCATGGTTTCAAGGTGATGATAATGACCTAACGGAAAGTGGAGTCGGTGGACGTAGGCGATATTGTAGAGCGTACGGTCGTGTGAGTACATCCACTGATCGTAGATACGGAAGTTGTACCCCCTAAACCACTCGAGATAGTCCACCCACATGTTCAGCTGTTCCAGCACCCAGAATTCGAGAAGCAACAGAAGACACAGAAACACAAACACGATGCGGAGGGCAAAGAAGTTCTTTTGCAGCACCAAATCAAAAAACTCCGAGGGGACACGAAGCAAGAACTTGGTGAGCTCGAGATTAAGCCGCAGCCGAGCCAAGTCATGGAGCTGGGAGTTGAGCACGTGCATGGTTTGTTGGAGGGTATGTTTGATCGTAGGAGGGATGTAGGCGTCTTCTAAATCAGCAAACATTGGTTGGAGCATAGGGATGGGATTAATGTTATGTGGCAGCGGAATGGCACCTCCACCAAACATTTCCATGTAGATCGGCAGGTACTGGCTTTGATATAAGGATGGTGCCCACAAGATAATGGTTTCTCGAACACCTCGAGCAATCGCCATGAAATGAAGCTGGGGTCCATCATCATCAAATGCTACCAATGGCATGAGTTTATGAGGATGACGACAAAGGAATAACACGATGAAAATCCCGGAAATGAGAATGGCAAATACCGAATCGGTGTGTACCAGCACCTTTTCGATATTAACTTCCAGTCGCGACGTTAGTTCCATTACTTGCTTTAGCGTGGTGATGGCAAGGTGGAAATTGGCCAGCATTTGTCCGTATAGCAGTGTAAATTGGTCCGACAGACAGAACTGACGGTGAGGAGCAAACTTATGGATCAAAAGAGCCAGGTACGCCACCAACAGCCGGCGTACGAGCATCAGCCGTTCCGTCATCACCACAAGCAGCTGCGACCAGTGGCGATATACTTGTTGCAGATCGGGTTGAAAGAACTTGAATACAAACGACTGATAGAATCCCGTAAGCTCGCTTTCCATCGGAGTAAGTTGGAGACGTTCACGAGGAATGGCAAATTCAAAGTCCGGCACCGCATCATTTGTCTCCTCAGTTGGCTGGGGAGGTATTGATGGTTGTGTTGATGTTGTTAGGGAATCTTCAGGAGCTGGCAGCTCGTATTCACATACTCGGGACGTCAGAGCACAGTAGCCACAAGCAGGCTTGCGAGAATCGCACTAGCAATGGGTTAGTTAATCTGGTTATTGGTAAGGTAACTGGCTTAAGGAGAAAAGCCTAATATCAGGAAAACACTTACGCCAATCTTGAGTCGTTTGCACCGCACACAGCCTTTGGTTCGTCGCGGCATCAGTGGCTAAGTGGGGGAGACTGAATCATCGATTGAAGGAGACGTTGAGTATCGCGAGTGCGGTCAGGGGTTCGTGACCGTGGGGACGGAAGTGGGTGAGTGTGGGGTACGGGATCATAACGGGCAACGGTCAGGGGAAAGGCCATGGGATATTTCCCCTAATGGTTACACTTGTATCACTTTTCAAGGTCCAAGTAATTAGTCTAGATCACTACCAAAACAGTGATGACTTAATTTGATGAGTTAGCGATCGTTTTTGTGGCATTTTCCGTGGTAGTGACTAGCGATGATTAAACGGGACCAACCACCCATATTCAACCGTCACACCAGTCTTTGGTAGTATAACGGTTAGTATTTCCGCTTGTCACGCGGGAGATCGGGGTTCGATTCCCCGCCAAAGAGCTTCCTTTTTGCCTGACCAACTCCCTTGGTATTCTGGTTTATCTCTACGGTGTATCTTCTTGATTTTTGGTTGTCTCTCTTTCGCCTTTCCAAATACTTGACATTTCCACTTAGACCGTCAAAAATTTGGTTTGAAATTAGTATAACATATTCCTGAAACGTTCCTGATAGTCACCTATCATCGGTGGTTACTGTCGACCACTTAGTCATGACAAGTTCGTATCATATTCAGTCGTAACTTCATAAGTTCTACAACATCACCAAATCGTCTACTCCAAATCCGTTATCCGTTTATTTATCTATGGTACAAAAGCAAACCAACCCTCGTCATGTTCATGGTATGTCACCGTCGTAGCAGCCGCTTAGTTTTGCGTGGGCAAAAGGTTGTATCTCTTCTTCAAGGTCACTCTTTGTCTCGAGTACTTGTCATCGGGGGAGAATCTCGCCGGGTGGGCCGACTTGGTGATTTCACCGTCTTCAGTCTCCTTCTTTAAAGTGTAGACTCTCTTGCCGTCGGCACCAATAGTGTACATCAAATGCATCGTGAATAGGTTGAGATGGGGATTGAAGCTGGAAAATTTCGCGATGAGGATGGTGCGACTAACCGATGATCGCGCGCGACTTACTTTCTCAGTCACACACAAATAGTGTGGACTTTGACAATGGCAAATGACATCTTTTAAGGTAACGAATGACTCGGAAATGACCCTAAAGTTGCTGTCGCCTATCCCTTGAAACCTCAGGTACCCCCTGAACGTTTACGATTGTTCAAAATCCCCAAGAATCTCAGGAATTGTTAAGTCCTTGGAGCTAATTTCTTTCCTTCGGAGACTTTGATACTTCCAAAGACTTTATAGGGTTTCTTGTTACTTGCTACACTGGTCACCATTCACATTCACTTATCTATTTTTTACTTCTACCTGGTATCATAAACTCATCATTTCGTCCACTACCATTAACAGTCGACAAACTCGATGATCTGGAACTTGACCGGGTAGCACTTGGTGCCAATGTCCCGGTCGTACAAGTTGTAAAAGTCCCCCGACAAACATTGCCAGAACTTGTCGCTGGAGCCAAGGGCAAGGTAGCCGTCCTTGGTGATGCTAAACCCGTTGGCGTAGATGGTCCCCGCTTGAGGAGGAGGACCGTCAAATTGGAATTGGTGGTTGGACACAATTGCCCCAACCCGACCCTTGCTGTCCCGCAAGATCCCGTCCTTGAGCGTTAACGTAAGCGAGCTGTTGGACTTGCACGCTTGAGGAGTGACATCTTCAAAACCGGTGCCGTTGGTGGTCGATCCTGAGCTGGTACCATTAGCAGCAGCGACAGCGGGATCGGGAGAAGCAGCGCCAGCGACGCCGTGGCCGTTTTGGGTCTGACCATCGTGAATTTGCGAGACAGCTGCTCCCGAAGGCTTAGCTCCAACCCCAGCGGAACCAGCACCAATACCACCAATACCAGCAGAACCGGCTCCAGCAGAACCAGCTCCAGCTCCAACACCAGCTCCGCTAGCGCCAGCAGCGCCAGCACCAGGGTTTTGCGGTTGGCCATCATGGATTTGCGATACAGCAGCAGCCGTGGGCTTAACGTTGACAGCAGCTCCAGTGGGGTTTTGCGGTTGTCCGTCATGGATCTGAGACACGGCAGCAGCCGTAGGCTTCACCACGGGCGACGCCGGTGCTGGCTTGGCCGAAACCGGGTGGTTTTGCGGTTGTCCGTCGTTGATTTGCTGGACAGGTTGAGCGGTAGCAGGATGGTTCTGCGGCTGGCCATCGTTAATCTGTTGTACGGGATGAGCGGTAGGGTTTTGCGCCTGGCCGTCGTTGATTTGCTGGACGGGGTGAGCCGTAGGGTTTTGTACTTGTCCATCATTGATTTGCTGGACAGGGTGAGCCGCTGCCAGTTGTTGAGCAGGAGCCTGAGCCGGAGCCTGAGCCGGAGCCTGAGTCGGTTGCGGTTGTTGGGCTGGCTTGGCCGTTTGGTGTTGTACTTGACCATCAGTGATCTGTTGTACCGGGTTAGCCGCGGGCTTGGGCTGTTGACTAGCAGCAGCCACTGCTGAGGGCTTGGCCGTAGGCTGTTGCACTTGTCCGTCGTTGATTTGACTAACAGCGTTCGCCGTGGGCTTGTTACCGGTCAAAACACCAGAACCACCATTTCCACCATTACCATTGGTGGGAGCGGCCAGCTTTACTGGAGGTTGTTGGCTGGCTTTACCGGTAGGGTTTTGCACTTGACCGTCGTTGATTTGGGCCACCGGGTCGGCTCTCTTTGCTTTCGAGGATGCTGCCGCTTTCGGAGCCGATGACGTCACCAGCCCCGACCCCTTACCGTTTGCGGTACCAGAAACAGCTCCAGCAGCAGTAACAGCAGCAGCTCCCGAAGCAGCAGCGTGAGTCGACGATTCAGTAATGTTGGAAGCTTCGACGACAATCTGAATGCCAAACGAGCCGCTGTAGCTGGTAACAGCGCCCGCGGGCGCCGTTTCCTTGGGCTTCAATCCCGTCCACGCGTCGGAGGGGATGGTTGCAGCCATGGCCGTTGCCAAGAGATAGATCGGGATCTTCATCGCAGACTACTGGATATGTCAAATCTGTCAAGGAAACTGTCAAGGAAACGTGGATTTAGTGGGAGGAAATGGCGGCTTTATAGGGGAGATTACGCCACAAAAAGCCGGGGTGCTCGTGTTCCTAGCATCTGCCCCTCACCCCCTAGCGACGCTGTGCCATTATTAGCCGTCATTAGCGCTGATTAATGAATCTGCCGTCGTATCCCCAATTGGGTCAGAGTGCCTATTATGTGGTTAGGGAGCCCTGACCCCCTTACCTCCAACGACACAATAGCCACTACAGCCACCATCAGACGCACGATGGCGATAATCATACGCGACGGCCCCCCTTCGACAATAAGCGAAATCACCCATAGCGTTTCTTTTGCCTATCTTTGGAATTATTTTGGTTTTTGCTCCTTTCGAACTCCACTCACTCATAACGTGGGATAAGTGTTCCAGGCGGAGTCAATATCAGGTTCCTACAAAATAAGCGTTTCACCTAACATGTGTTTCACCTAAAGTGGTGATATATCTCAAAGTGATGTCCTACCTAAACAGCGCCGTCTAGCGGCTAGCGGCGGCGCCGTTTGGCGTCATTGGCGCCCACGAGCGCGGGCGCTCCGATTCACAGCAGCAGCAGGGGAGGCTTGAAAGGAGAGACAAAGAGGGGTTTAAACTAGGCGCAGCCACCGAGGCTTGCTCAGTTGCCGGCTGAGCCCTTTTCTCTGATGAGCGCCTAATGAGATCACCCATCTCGAGCAACTGACCGGGGCTCGTGGAGGAGTTGTATATTGCTTCTATTTTTGGCGAGCCAACTCGTCGACAAAGCGAGGGACGAAGGTGCCTGGTCCCTCAGCGCCGGCGCCGGCGGCGGTACCGGCGTCGCCGTAGCGCTCCACCGCGCTGGTGACGGCAGCAAACGCCGACGCCGCCGCCATCAGCGCCACGGCAAGGTGGGCGCCGATGACGCTACCGAGGGAACACCCCAGCCCCGTCACCTGGCCCATCAACGGGTGGCCCCGTTGGATCATAACGGCGTGAGTAGCGTCGGCAACACAAGTATGGGCGCCAGTAACGACGCAAATACAGCCATACTCGCGGGCGACGGCGAGCGCCAATTGGCGCCGGTCGTCGTCGGACATTTCTCCTTCGAAATCGACCCCTTTACTGGTGACAGTAGCGGCAGCCGAGGCATCGTAGTTAGCGCCCAACGTCGATAACGCCCACACTTCGCCGGGGTTGCCTTTAATCACCGATACCACACCACTATTAAGGATCTTAGCGGCGGCGGCGCGCCGGGCGCCGGTAGCGCCACAGCCCACGGGATCAAACACAACGTGCTTACCAGCAATGTTGTAGGCGCTAATGGCGGCGGCAAACATCGCCAACGTGTCGGCGTCAGGGGTGCCCATATTGACGACACAGGCGGCGTGGGGCGCGGCGGCAAGGTCAGCAAAGTCGCCAGCAAGCTCCGACATGATTGGCAGCGCCCCGACGGCAAGGGTGACGTTGGCGCTAAAGTTCTTGACCACGTTGTTGGTCAAGTGGTGGACCAATGGCGCTTGTTGGCGCACGGCGGCGACGTAATCAGCGGTAGTCATATCAGAACTTTTGGGAGTGGAAGTAAGCCACGGCGCCGGCGCCGTCACCAATTGGCGAAGCCGGCGAGTAGCATCGCCAGCGTCGGTCAGAGCCATGATACACGAGACCACGGCAACGCCATCAATCGCCTCTTCCTTTTGGTCGTTATCATCATTTGAGGAAGTGCGACACTGGTACATGACTTGAGCGGCATTATTGTGGTTAATGCCGCCGATAGCCACCGACCGGATCGGAGTTGAAGCCTGACGATTGTGGCGTTCAAGTACAGTAAGCATCTTGCGGATCCCCAACGGTCCGGTACCGTTAGGATCAGTAACATCGGTCTTGGTCGCAGTAGGGTATACCGTACCTAACCCGACGTAATCAGCCACGGCTTCCTTAACCACTTGTTCCGTTTCAGCTACTGTCGAACAGGTAACGCCCAAGATCTTATCGGCACCAATGAGGCGGCGTACAAGTGCTGGAGGCATGTCGTCCTGACCAACATGGACTCCTTCAGCGTCAATGGCAAGGGCAACATCAACTCGATCGTTAATGATGAGAGGAATTCCGTGAGCCTTGGTGATGGCATGGACCTGTTGTGCTTGTTGGATAAAGTCTCGCGTGGGCAATTGCTTCTCCCGGAGCTGGACAAGGGTGGCTCCGTTGGCAACCGCTTGCTCCACCTGACCGAAAAAGGTACACCCTTTGGGGATCATGGTGGAGTCGGTGACGAGGTACACGGAGTAGTCGACAGTCATGTGTGGATGTGGGTGAATTGGGGGCAGAAACAAGGAGGGGATGGCAATAGGGATGGCAATGGCAATGCCCGAGCTAAGGGTTCATCGTGGAGATGATTGGGTATGCACTAATGCGG
Organism: Diutina pseudorugosa; assembly: GCA_030580175.1. Classification (NCBI taxonomy): domain Eukaryota; kingdom Fungi; phylum Ascomycota; class Pichiomycetes; order Serinales; family Debaryomycetaceae; genus Diutina; species Diutina pseudorugosa. Next base: position 83,326 of record JAKTSL010000060.1, read on the forward strand.
CGATATGCGTTCAGCGCGACCGAAAAAAAGAGTAGGCACTAAAAGACTAACACCCTAAATGACTAAGAGATCAAGACCAAAAAGTTCAAAACCAAGTGGTAGGCCATGAACCTTGATTCTTTATAAAATAGCCATTGTGATTTAACTCCTTTCGGTAATGACAGTTGGTATAGAAGTCATGGTTGTTGGTAGCACTGTTTATGTATTTGTGGTCTTGTCATGGTAAATAACCCATAAAACACGGTTAGATTAAAAGATTATGAGACACTGTCTGTCGGGTTAGGTGTCTAATAAAATCTGTCAGATGGCTAATGTCATTTTATCCCCATTCGTCACTATTGTTGATCCCCGTCTCCTTTGGGTATAAATGGCCTACAGCCAACCGCCTATGCATGGCCACCACAATTTGCGAATTAATCGCACATCACGTCACGTCAGGTCTAGCCCTTTTGCCTAGATTCACGTGCCGCTAGTGGTGTTCACGTGGTTATAGGAGAAACCGAGGCTCTGGGGTTGTTTGACCGTTACGTCCGTATTCCGATTACCCGCTCCACCACAGTTGCTAACGTTATCACCACTACTAGGTATTGGTTGGTAAAACCTCCTACAACTAAGTCTCTCGTAATTTCAAATTCACTTCTGATTGAGTAGTGGTAGTCAATTCATGTATTTTTGATCATATAGATCTTTTCAGCGTCTCTTAACGTCAATCGTACTCTCACTGAACTATCTCCGGGATCGGGGTTTGTCTTTAACGGCTCAGATCTGACCTTATCGATCGGCATATTGCTTTTTCTTAACTCATATATACAACTTGATACCACGATAACTGTCAACCATATCCCTATTCCTTCGTGATGAACTCCTTACCATTATCCCATGACATTCCTAGAGAATTACCCGAAAAATGGGTGTTATTTGCCATGTTGACTCGACGCTTTGAACGGATTATATTAATTGCCGTTGGTTACATCATGGTCAAGGCCTTGGTGTGAAATCTTGGTTTTTCAAGAGAAATGATCAATAGCTACCCATGTTTTCTGATTTGATCATCTGTCAATCGCCTTTTATCTATTTATTTATTTATTTATTCATTTCACGACATCATGTTACCATCACGATAAGTGTTACATCTGTCAATCTAAACTTCCAATAAAATTAATCAAAAACCACTGTCTTATATTACCCATATTTACTTGTTTTTTCCTCCGTGTAATTGTCTTTCCCGCTCCTTCTTTAATCTTCGCTGGTGATCGGTCCCGCCGCACCACTACAACCCCATTTCGCGCTTGCCACACCGATCTCACTTGGTGGCGAAATGAGTGACGACTTACCCCGTATCCCCGACTACACGCTTCTGGAGAAGGAATTCATCCTTGCCACGTCAAACGATGCTAGCAAAAAGGCTGAATTGGCGCAGCAGCTTGTGGCCCAGTGCCGCGAGCAGAACTTGACTCCTTACTACCACTACCTTGTCGACAAGTACCAAGTGCCGACGTTATCGGCCGACGACGTCCGTCAAATGGAAGTGAAGAACGACGAAGCCATCTCCGAGCTTGAACAACAGCTTAAGGATGCCGAGGAACAGGACGAAACCGAAATCGACGTGTTTGGCACCCTTATTAAGTTGGGCGACTACTACACCGAGATCTTGGCCCGAGAAAAGGCCAAGGACACCTACAAAAAGGCCATCGACATGGGCCAGGACCTGGGGAAGAAAATCGACATTTTGTTGCTGGTGTGTCGTCTTGAATTCTTCTTTAACGACTACCAACTGGTACAAAAGTACTTGGACCAAGTTAAAGCGCTCATCGACAAGGGTGGCGACTGGGAACGTCGCAACCGGTTCAAGACCTACCACGGCATCTACCTCATGGCCACGCGCCAGTTTAGCGACGCTGCCACTCTCCTCATCGACTCGTTGGCTACGTTCACTCTGACGGAAATCTGCTCCTACGAACAAGTAGCTCAGTACGCCACTATCTGTGGCGTCCTCGTCCTCGACCGAGTCGACTTGAAGCAAAAGATCATCGATCTGCCCGAGATTCTCTCCATTTATTCCCAACTGCCCGACATGTTGCAAGCGTTGGTTGACTTGACCACCAACCTCTACCTTTGCCAGTACAAGTACTTCTTTTCCGACATTACTCGAGTGTACGACCAGTTCTTGCTTCCCAACAAGTACCTCCATCAACACGCCAACTTCTTGTTGAGAGAGTTGCGCTGTAAGGCCTACAAGCAATTGTTGGAGCTGTACAAGCTGTTGTCGCTCAAGAGCATGGCTCTGAACTTTAACGTGTCGGAAGAGTTCTTGGATCAGGACTTGTGTCGGTTCATCCCCAACAAAAAGCTCAATTGTACCATCGATAAGGTTAATGGCATTATCGAGACTAATCGTCCCGATCTGAAAAACCACCAGTACGCTCAATTGATCAAACAAGGCGATGGGTTGTTGACCAAGTTGCAAAAGTACGGGGCAGCGGTGAAGCTCCTGGGAGCGGAACGGGTGGCCTAAACGGGTGGCTTGAAGGAGTGTTTCTATATAATCTTTAATCATGTGCAGTAAATTAAACAAGGATATACGTTTACAAAAGGTTCTTTGCGTGCAAGATTTCGGCAATGAGGACCCCGGCACCAGCAGCACCAATGACGGTGTTGTGGGACAACACCACCATCTTGTAGTCCAACACGGGATCGGGACGTACCCGACCCACCAGCACAGCGTAGCCAGCGTCCCGGTTACGGTCCAACCGCGGTTGAGGACGGTCGACTTCTTCCAACACGTGGATGGTGTTCTTGGGAGCCAGCGGGCATCCCAACTTGGCGGCATCGCACTGGTAGTCTCTCATACACTGCTTGACTTCTTCCAATGAAGGGGGAGGTTGTTGCTTGAACCGCAACAGGATGCACTCGGTGTGGCCGTCCAGCACGGCAATCCGGTTGCATTGGGCCAGCACCTTGATTTCGTCTTCGCCCAAGGGAGCAAACTCGGTACCGTTGTCGGCAATGTTACCCAAAATCTTTCTCGTTTCCCATTCGATCTTTTCTTCTTCACCGGAAATGTAAGGGACAATGTTGTCCAACACGTCGATTCCCAGCACCCCGGGAGAGAACCCGGCCCCGGAAATAGCTTGCAACGTGGTGGTGGTCAACAAGTCGATGGGACCAAACTTTTCCACCAACGGCTTGAGGGGAGCCACGAGCCCCGCCGTCAGACAGTTGGAAATGCAGATGATGTAGCCGGGCTTGGGTTGGCCTTGTTCTTGTGCCGCTCTAAGCTTGGATTCCACCACTTCCATGTGTTCGGGGTTGCAAATGGGAACAATCAACGGCACGTCCTTGTCACGACGGTAGTTCTTAGCGTTGGAAATCACCGCCTTGCCGGCGTTCTCGAACGCGGTTTCGACATCACCAGCAACGTCGGAATCCAACCCCGAGAACACCACGTCACATTCAGCAAGGGCCCCTTCGGGCTTACACTCTTGGACCATGATGTCCTTGGCCAGTTCCGGCAACAATTCCGTTTGTTTCCACACGACGGCATCGGCGTACTTCTTGCCGGCGGACCGGGGCGACGCCCCCAAGGCGTGGAGTTCAAACGTCGGGTGTTGCGAAAGCAACAAGATGAAACGTTGGCCCACGGAGCCCGTAGCACCCAATACACCTGCCTTGACCATGATTATATATTAGGGAATAGGATGTACTGATCGTAGAGAATCGAACGACTCAATTTTTCAGCCTTATGAACCCGGGGTGCGCCGTGACTCATTTCACGTGGTCAATCCATGGAATGCGCCGAAACCGGCCATTAACGATAACTTCGATATATTAACCGTAAACAGTCAAACAACTCAATCATTCAGCTTCACTTTACCATGGCATATCACCAACCAATTTACTTCAAGAAGAAAGTAAGGTTCATTGGAAGTGGGTGTGTGAATTTCATGATTTAAATGTTTATTTGCGCCAAGATCAACGTAGTGTTTAAGACAACGCATTTATCAACCCGAAATTAAGGGATAACGTTTCAAGGCACGCGTGTAACAAGATGATGCAGTCGTCATCTGTTCCAGCTAAAACAGTGTATCAATTAATCGCCTATTTGTCCTGACAACGTCGACCAAAATTACAAAAAAGTTGATCTTATTTCCTCGTTTCTATTTATTACGATTCTACGTGAATTATGCTAAGTTTTCCTTCTTCTTCAATTGACCCAACTTGTCGTAATCACCGGCAAGGATTCTGGCAATGACAAGGTCGTCTCTGTCTTGGATCTCGCGTTGGGACTTGCCGTCGTTGGACAAGAACGCCTTGGCCTTTTCGGTGTCACCGTGGAAGTAGTCTTCCATGGCCCGCAAACGCAATTCCTTCTCCGCCCACTCGGGACCGTCCGTCAGTCTGCGTTGCATCTGTGTGGTGTACTTCGAGTACAACACGTAGGCAAACACCGGCAACACGAGGTAGAAGTAGGGGAATTCCCAGCCTTCGGCCTTGGGGGTCTCTCTCACCACCTTCCACTTCAATTCACCGGTGTGGTCGTCCTTGTAGGGGATCTTGTCGATGATCTTACCCGCATCTTGAGCGACAAATTGGAAGTTGGCAAGGTCTTGCGAGTTGTCCTTGAACAATTGCAACTGGTCCTTGGGGATCCCGGGGAGGATAAAGTTCCATTCGGAGTGGTTTCTTTGGTAGTACATGTTTTGCAATTCGGCGATGGTCTTGAATTCTTCGTCGGTGGGCACACGGGGCATGCCGTCGGGGTGAGTGTAGATTCTCGTCACCGACGGCAACGAGTCGAGCTTGCTGCGAATGTCCCGCTCAAGTTGCACGTTGAACTTGGGAACCTTCGCCGAGAAGAAGCCGCCAAGGGGCTGGAAGGAGAATCTGAACTTGGGCATGTTTGGTAAAGGTTCAAACCTGACGGCCAATGAGCGGTGGTTGAAAAAAAGATGGTGGGTAAGCTTGGACGTGTGCAGGAGAAAGCGAGCACGAAAAAAACCTCCTGCGATTTAGGGGGAAAGGCAATGAGGGGAGTATTGTCACCAACTTCATGGCCTTTAACACTTGAACCAGGCGGGTATGGCATTGTTAATGCTCATGCCAGTTTAACCTCTCAGTTGTAAACTTAGATTTTATTGTCGAGGGAAATCCATCTCTGGGGGTCGAACTGGCGATGTCGCACGAGCGATTAACTCCGTCGAATGAGGGAAAAGGTATCACGATGCCCGCTCCCGTGGCATCGAAGTTCCGGGTACCCGAGCCCAACCGCTGACGAAATGCCAGACGCCAAGATGCATTCGGATCTCGGACGCACAGTGATGGTAAATGCCGTGCCGGGGATATACCTTCGAGGTTAGGGGCAGACCAGCCACCCCTCCAACTCCGTGACTCCGGCAATTGCCTGGTTTTTGCTCTTTGCACAAACCCTCGACGCAACATTCGATATAATTGCGGGGTATTGTCACCCCAGACACTAGCTTTCCCCTACTAGTAAAAGCCGCGTTACAAGCGAGCGGCCAGCGCCGCTCACAACCGGTGGAGATATGGCCCCACACTTTTTTTCGGTCTCCCCATGCTTTGCCACATAAGGCTCTCTACTGTTGATGTTTTGTTTTGGTTTTTTTTGCCTCTCTTCTCTCTACGTGTGGGTCTAACAAAGGACATTAAAGTCCACAGAAAAATCTCCGGGGTCCGCTGCTCATCGAAAATCCCTTAGTGAGCAATTGCTCGAGTAAGGTTAGAGCGGATATGGATTTCTCATTGTCTTTTTACTAACGTAAGCGCAGGGAGGAGAGGAAATCCCCAACCAATGGCCATGACCCAGTATCCGCCTACCACTTTTGACTCCGATGACTCTGGTGGTGGGGGAGGGGAGGTCGCGCGTTCGGGGCAGGCCGGGGCAGCGCGAAAACGGTTCGGGATTACCCAGCCGTCATTGTCGATCATCTCCTCTTCTCCCCATTTGAGGCTCCGATATAAATACCCGACATGATCGCAGCCAGCTTACGCAGATTTTCCTCCATGGCCAAACTGTTCAAGCCGGCGCCGCCGTTGACGTTGGCCGATATCAACCCCTACTCCGTCGAGACCCAGTACGCCGTCCGGGGAGAAATTGCTACCTTGGCCGATGACTTGGCCAAGCAGTTGAAGCAAGGACAACTGCTTCCGTTTGACCACATTGTCAACGCTAACATTGGTAACCCGCAACAACTTAAGCAAAAGCCGTTGACGTGGTACCGCCAGGTGTTGCTGATCTTGCAATACCCCGAGCTTGCCACCAAGGCCCGCGACGTGTTCCCCGATGACGTCGTCGCTCGCGCCCACAAGTTCTTGGACCTGGTGGGGTCGGTGGGGGCGTACTCGCACTCCAAGGGGGCTCCCGTGTTCCGGGAACTGATTGCCACCGCCATTGCCAAGCGGGACGGCTTCCCCAGTGACCCCGAACACATTTACCTTACCGGTGGTGCCTCGGCGGCGGTGTCGTACTTGTTGACGGTGCTTAACCAGAACGACAAGCTGGGGTTTTTGATCCCCATTCCTCAGTACCCGTTGTACACTGCTACCATTGCCCTTAACAACTCGGTGGCTGTTGGTTACTACCTTGACGAAGCCAAGAACTGGCGGACTGATCCCGAAGAGATCCGTAAGGTTATTGCTGATAACCAACAACGGGGCGTCGACTTGAAGGCCCTCGTCATCATTAACCCCGGTAACCCTACCGGGGCCATCTTGAAGGAAGAAGACATTGTTGAACTCATCGACATTGCTGCCGAGTACGGGTTGGTGTTGATTGCCGACGAAGTGTACCAATGCAACGTGTTCCACGGCGAGTTTGTGTCGGTGAAGAAGGTGTTGTGTCAATTGAAGCAACAACACCCCGAATTGTACAACAACGTCCAGTTGGCGTCGTTGCACTCGACGTCCAAGGGGGTTTCGGGCGAGTGTGGTCAACGTGGCGGGTACATGGAACTTGTCGGTTTTACTCCCGAGGTGGAAGCGGTGATTTATAAGTTGGCGTCGATCAACTTGTGCTCGGTGGTGTCGGGGCAAGCGCTTGTGGAATTGATGGTCAACCCGCCTCAGCCGGGGATGCCGTCGTACGACACCTATAAGCAAGAGTCGGACCAGATTGCCTCCGACCTTCGTCAACGCGCCGACCGGTTGTACGATGCCTTTGAACAGATGGAAGACGTTGAGTCGCAACGGCCTCAAGGGGCGATGTACTTGTTCCCCAAGTTGAACTTCACCAAGGACCACTACCCGGCGTTGTTTGAAGAAGCGGCGGGCAAGAACAAGCAAGTCGATGACGTGTACGCGTTGGAATTGTTGAAGAACACCGGCATTTGCTGTGTGCCTGGGAACGGGTTTGGTCAGGTCGAGGGCACCTACCACCTTAGAACCACGTTTTTGGCTCCCGGGACCGAGTGGATTGATGCTTGGGCCCAGTTCCACAAGAAGTTTGTTTCCCAATGGAAAAAGGCCTGAAAAAATTACGACTTACGAAAGAGAGAGATTAGCTTAATAGAGAGTGAGGCCACTTTTCGCAAACGGTCCGATATCATCACGCTTTTTTTTTCAGTAAACACACCACCCACGTCAAAAAAAAAAAAAAAAAACGTAGAATTTAGTGAGATAAAAATAATTAGGTTTGAACCAGCCGTAGCTCCGTAGATTGCTATAATCTCGAAGTCGATGGCAACAGATAAGAATGTGAAGAGGAAAGAAGAAATAGCAACCGTGTAGCCGTTTGTGTCACTTTTGCGGTGGTGGTAACCAGCGAAAGGTTACTAGCAACAGGTAACCAGCAGTAGGCAACCAGCGGCAGGCAACCAGCATCAACGTATGTGGGTACCTGTAAGTATACCATCAGTCTGTATCATTAGTGCTTGCTCGGTGTGCTTACTTAAGTGCTTACCTAAGCCAACAGGCACGGGCCGACCAAAGACTGCCGACGTCCCCGTATTTGAGCTGTCGATACGACACGATCTAGTTCAGAGATGGAAGTGTATTAGAGCCGTTAATAAGGCACGATCAATGTGAGATGGAACTGTATCGGACACGGCTGAACAATCTAACGCAATCTCCTGGATTTGGAGTTGTTGGTGGTAGTCTTTGTCGTGTTAGTCTTCGTGGTGTTAGTCTTTGTCGTGTTAGTCTTGGTGGTGGAGATAACGGGGGCTAGACCTTTTTGCTGGCGTCGCACGACCCGCGGTTGCTCGGCGGCTATTGCCCATTTACAGCATATCGCCATTCTCAGGCAGGCAACCCTTAGCGTGACTAATTGGTAGCTGCTGGCCCGCTAAACCAAAAGCCAACAACCATAAGCCTCGTCGCCAAACCCGAGAGGCAGGACCGATACGGTATACTAGCGACTAGCCGACCACCACATATCACCCCATCATCATCTCACCATCAATATAACACCACGACAAACCCGAGTGAGCCGATCGCGACATCTATATAAACAAATCCCTAGTAGCATTTACCACGACTAATGGGTGAGCTCATGTGGTGATCAAAGTGACTAGCAACCGATATCGCCCCACCTGCAAAAGCGGTCGCTTTTGTGGGTTTATGTGCAGGGTTTTGTGGTTTATGTGCAGGGCATTTTTTCCTCATTTCCTGGTCGTTTGTGGTACAGTGGCAAGGTGGGGGAAGGTGCCCGGGCGTGCACATAGTGCCCCCCACCACCTTTTGACAACCGTGGACACCGGCGCACCGCCGCCGTCATCTCGGGCAGAGATATACCAAGGTACCAACGCGCGCCGTTTCGTGGGAGTCCCCGTTTTTGCTGCTTTGTCCGGTTCCGTTGGCGCTATCGTTGAATGTCGTCGCCCAAGAGCAGCAGCGCCGCCCTGCGGCCGCTTCCCAAGAAGCCGCTGTTGTTGCGCCGAGTCGCCGCCGAGTGGAGCCAGTTTTTCGACCGAGTCCGCGCCGCTCACGACGACTCGCTGGACGAGCTGGTCATCGACGAGTTGTTTGATTCCTCCGACCATCCCGACCTGCTTCTGCGGTTGATGCGCCCTAACCGAGGCTACAGCGCCACCGAAGAGGCGTTCTTGGAGAAATACCGCCAGTACAAGCTGTTGGACAAGATGGCGCTGGCGATGGCGCTGCCGTCGTCCAACCCATCGCTGCCCCCTCCTCCTCCTCCTCCTCCACCATCGTCATCAGCGACAGCGCCAGCAGCGCCAGCGCTTGCTGTCGATACGGCGCTTGCCGCCGATACCGGCCTGGCCACCGAGGTCAACTCGTTTAGGGACGTCGACGTGTGCAAGATGCGCCTCGACGCCATGAAGGACCTGGCGCTGAGCGACGGTACCGTTGACGACTCGTCGTTGGGATCACGTCTCTGGCGCTATCGCCGGGCCAAGTGGTTGGAACCAACGCCGGCTGGGTCGCAGCGACACCTGGCGCCGCCGCTTGCGCCAGCTCCTAAGGAGCAATACGTCAAGATCTACACTCAGCTTGTGGATAAAGGACGTCCGTTGAAGCACGGCCTTAATCTTGGCGATGTTGTCACCGTCATCAACGCCGGCTGGGTCGCCGAGGAGCGCTGGGACCGCGCCGCCAAGGGGTTGCCCTAAGCCCATCTCCATCGTCCCCTCCTCACCTTCCCTGTCTCATCTCCCCAGGGCCATATTCTTTTTTGCATTAACGATAGACGATAATCAACTTTTTCACCCATATCCCCCTTTTCATCATCATCATCACTACTTGTGGTCGGCGCCCACGCGCCACCGCCAGCCCGGCTTGGGCGGTTGCGGCTCGTCAACAATGTCCACGGTGGTGACACAGAGACCGGGCCCGTACAACTGGGCACACCGCGCTCCGACGGGACGAGTGGGCGGCACCACAAACACCTCTGGTTGCGGGTGGTGGTCGTGGTGGCGCCAGGGGACGTCGTTGCCGAGCCGCTGTTCAATATTGCGCAAATGGCGCTGGGCCGTCGCCAGCGGTAACTCGATGGCGTTGTGGAACGATACGTGAGTCACCGTCGCCGTTGGTGGTGGTGTCGCTGCTGCCAGCGGCGCCGTCAGCGTTGCCGATGACGCCGATGTGGGAGTTGCCGGCGCTGTGGACGACGGCAGCGACGCTGATGACGACGACGACGACCGCTTCAGACCACCGTCGTTGCCATTATCGTGCTTCTCTTTGGGAGTGGACGTGGAAGTGGAAGTGGAAGAAGTGGTGGTAGCGGCTCTGGTTTTGGTGGTCTTTGTCGGTCGCTGATGGGTATGAGAGCGGAACAATTGCTTCAACTTGTTGGGAGGTGCTGGCGCTCGCTTGTGCACACAATAGCTACACTGACACGCCAGGTACTCCTCCTTAAACTGGTGAAAGTAAAGCCGAGCCGTGTGGCCGTACTGAGTGTCGAGCCGACCCTGATCGACCTTATCATCGTGATCAACCACCACGCGGCGCCCCAGGCGCAAACAGTCGCGGACGTAATAGTAATGGCTAAGCTGGTGAGTGTGCCAGACGAGATCAATGTCGACGGTGGGCACGAGCAAGGCGCCGCCCTCGCTGTGGACGGCAAGGTGGAAGAATCGCTTGTAACGAGCAATCAGGTCGGCGGTGACGGTGGCGATATCGTCGGCGCCGAGCCAGTCCATGGTGTTGATCCGATCGCTAAACTTTTCGTGGCGAAATATTGCTCCCACAAGGTCTTCCCACACCACCACGTCTCCCGGAACTGTCGCCGAGATGAGGTTCATCATGGGGTACGCTTTAAGTATCTTGGTCAACTGACGGTTGTTGACTCCCGTCTGAATGTGGCGCAACATGGCAATAAAATCGAGACTGAGCACCTTGGGCGTGAGTTGTCCGGCAATCATCAGTTTGAGCTTAGCATCCCATTGTGCTGGTTCGATGGCACTGGGCAGCAGCAGCGTAAGCACCTTGGAAAAGTACTTGAACACTCCCGGAAGCATCAGTTTGCCATGAGCATCGGCGTACAATTGACGTTTGCGCAACTCGTCGTGGTCGATCTCTACCGAAAACGAACACTGGCACGGCGTTGCCGTCACGGCAAACCCGGGGTCAGTATAGCCAATGCCACTGACGGTAGTGGCCGGCACTTGGTTCACGATCATGACGTGACACTGAGGACAAAACACGTCGAAATGAACGGCATCAACGCTAAACTCGTCGATACTAAACGGTTCTCGGATGTAGCCTACGCGTTCCAAGATCCCCTGGAACCGTTCAACGAAATACTCTTCGGGACGATAGACAAAGTCACTGTCGGAGATTCGTTGCGCAAGCTGAAGTAACGGGAACGGGTAGTTGGCAAAGAACAAGAAGTGGTGGTGCATGAACGTATCGTACACCAGCCGCGGCATGAGCAAGAACGTGTGCCACACCATGGCCACGTCGAGGGGAGGCAAGTGGTCGGCAAACGCATTGATATAGGGAATATGTTTCGCCAGTCCCACGGTGAACATGCGGTGTTCGGAGATGATCTCGTTGGTAGGGGAATCCTCGGTATCGGTGACCGGTTTCGTCCGCAGATGGGACCGGGTCAAATCGACATTGGGGTTGGCCTCGGGTTTATCCCGCTTCTTCCCCGGCTTCTTGCATTGTCGACTGATGACATTTTCCGGCTTTAGGTAGCTTTTTAGTCCCGTGATCCAAATAATAAATCGTCTCACCGCCACACTGACAAACACTTGCCACTTCTTCATGGCATCAGCGTCGGTCTCGCCGTCGAGAAGCCGCCGTTTGTACACGGCAAACGCTCGAAGCACCTTTAGGTGACACACCACTTCGGGCACTCGAGGAAAATTGGTGGCATCGTCGTCTTCAAGGTAGCGTTCCAGGGCAAAGTCGTCTTCGGTAGCTTCCGCGAGCACCTCGACGTACTTGGGCATATCCATAGCAACAGGCAAAGAGGAAAAGTATCCAATCCATCCCTGAGGTTGATCTCCAAGCTATAAATACATTTTCCCCTTACTTCATTGACGATCGGCATTGTTAGCTCCAGGTCGCGTCGTCGTCTCCACAAAGGCTTAGTTTACGACGTTTCATCGCGTGATGTCGTCTCCACCAGCACCTTTTCCCTCTAGGTTCAAATCCGGCGCCCTTAACATCACAGGAAATCACAAAATCGTGTTTGTAAAAGTGTAATATCGCTATCTCCACTCTAAAGCGGGTTAAGGCTCTTAAAGCTGTGAAATAGCGCTGCAAGACTATTTCGACTCACCATGACGAAATGAATGCGTATTGCTAATGGAATAATATGGTTCTCCGTAACTTGATTGCAGAAATACCAAAGAAACTCATACTTCGTCTCCACCTGAGGAATGAGTTGACGAGTGAGAGGTGGTGACCATCCCCTAGTCGCATGGGTGGGGGTGTTTGAAAAGAGAATGCAATCACCACAATATTAGCGTGGACTCAATAGTGGATGATGACGGCGGCGATAATGGTGATGGATTTCGTTTTGGTTTGAAGTATAGGGGTTGTTTGGTTTGACAAGGATTGAGTGTTTCGAAAATGCATCATCGTGTATCAAGGAGACGCGTCGGGTGGGGTGGGTTATGGGGATCCTGAAACTAAGGTCGAAACAAGATGCAAAACGCTTCAGGTGGTTTAAATGAGGAAAATCGTTGTCCACATGTCACTTCTGTATGGCAGCCACTCGAACAACCGAACTTGTGATTATTGACTCGCTGGACTACAGTCTGGATGTTGTGCCCGATTCGGAATGCAATACCAGCGTGTTGGAAATAGCCGTGAAGGATGAAAAGGAGGAACCTAACAAGTCACCCGTTTCTTCAGTTAAGGCAATTGAATCTCAACAAACAGATGACGAGAAGAATTCCGATGATAATGGTAAGACGAAGCTTAAAAGCCCGTTAACCTCCCCTACAAAGAGGATGAAGAAAATTACCGATGAACAAAAGTCTTTGAGGAAAGCTACTGAGGAGCCAAAGATATCACACGAAGATGATGACGAGCATTACCGTTCCCGTGACGCTGAAAATCATGATGATACTGTAACTGTATCGCAAGACGAAGATAGTGAAGTCAGTGACCTGGAAATCATCAATAGCTCTTCGGAAACCCATGTTAAAGTCGTTGCCGGTACAATCACAGAAAACGATAAGAAGGACGTTGAGCAAGCAGAAGAGTCCGCCACTAGCAATATTGAGGTTTCGAAATCAGTCACATTAATCCCTATTGTGGCACAAGCATTGAGTGACGTCGATGACGATGACACTGACTATGATACTTGCAGTAGTGCCGATATTTCCCAGATGATAACTGTGCCCGTTGTTAGTGACCAAGAGGTTAAAGTGAAAGAAATTCCTCAAGAGTATACAAGAGGAGTAAAGCGTCGTTGTCAATTTATGTAATACATAACGTGTTAATGTGTACTGAATGGTCCGAAATGATTTAATGAAACTCGTATTGTAGCCGAGAGCGTTGTCAATATTCTTTCTTTAAACCTTCTCATCATTGAAAGCCATGTCATTGCCTTCTGTATATCATTGTGGAACAAGCTCAGTAACTACCTAAAATACTGAGCACAACTCATTGCAATTCCAGTGTTTTGGAACAAGCTATTTCCTCGGAAAAACCTCAATATGCTCCACACCAGTTCACTGCCTCGAGTTTTTGCCAGTATTTTCGTATCTAGCATCAATGGTGTTGTTGTAAAGTATTTGGACTGACTCTAGTTATATGCAGTCCGATATCCTGACGTAAAAAAGGGCGGGACACCAGAGCTACAACCAGACTCGTTAGGCAAGCGTGTTGGCTAAGTGTAAGCG